>JAULBX010017081.1:0-89518 GCA_032358255.1 Heterotrichella gracilis | reverse complement strand
GGGAAGGAGATTGTGGAGGTGGGGGCGATGGGGAGGGCGGCGGCGGTGGTGAAGGGGATGGTGGAGGTGGGGACGATGGGGAAGGAGTAAAAGGGGATGGTGGAGGTGGGGGCGATGGGGAGGGCGGCGGCGGTGATGATGGGGATGGTGGAGGTGGGGGCGATAGTGAAGGGGATGGTGGTGATGGAGTGGGGGATGGTGCCGCTGGCGAAGGTGGCGTGGGCACTGGAAGTGCCGGGGATGGCGGGTGTGGTGATGGAGGTTTTGGGGATGGCGGGTGTGGTGATGGAGGTTTTGGGGATGGAGGGTGTGGTGATGGCGGTATTGGTGATGGCGGCTTTGATGTTGGGCGTTTTGGTGGTGGGCGTTTTTTTGGTGGTGGGCGTTTTTTTGGTGGTGGGTTTGGTGATGGTAGCTTGGGTAGCTTGGGTGGTGGCTTGCGCTTGGGTACTGGCTTGGGAAGTGGCTTGGGTGATGGCTTGCGCCTGGGTGGTGACTTGCGTCTTCTGGGTGGGGACCTGAGAAAAGAGGAATTAGTTCCCATGAGGACAGAACAGTCTCAGGTTGCCTTATTTAATCAGGCAGGTGGTTACACAAGCAAAAAAGGCGATGACAGCCAGCGTTGCATCCTGTTTTCCACGTATTCCACGTCAGGGAGTATCAAGCAGAAACTTTTGGCGGCGTTCTGTTCTCACCTGCGTGCCGCCAACGAGGGAGAGGCGCAGGCGGCCAGCAGGAGAAGGCTAATCAGCCAGGTCAGTGCCGCGCGCCGCATCGCTGGACCCAGAGCCTGCGGAGGTTCACACCCGCTCAACCAAGGCCATTCAACAGCGCTAAGGCTCCTAGGTGGCAGCTGCGTGATGAGGACTTTTCGTACAACCCACGGAGCTCTGGATTAGCACCATGGTGCCGCTTGAACAAGTAGAACAATTGTAAGTTTTAAACCTCAGCTATATAGGCCATATAGCAATAGCTACCTCGGTCTACTCGGTCACCGGTGGCACCTCGGCGAGGTAGCTACCTCGTCGCAGACATATGTACGGTATTCTGCGCTAACGCGTGGCTTATATCCTATGAACTGCTGCCATCGGCCGCCATCTTAGACACCTTGCATGTGTGCATGCGAGTCGGGAAATTTCATTGAGGCGGGCACAAGTGTAGACGATATTTCCAACGTCAAGATAGAGTACCGCTGCTTTGACCTAGCTATAGGTGGAAATGCGCACCGCATCGTACAGCAGCGTACTTAGTTGGAACTGTACCTGGGCAGAATATGCAGATTTCTGCCAACGTTACGGGGAGAATGACTCAAAAGTCCAAATTCCATTGATTTTCTGCCAGCGTGGTAGACTGACAAGATTTACAAGACTTATTATTCTGGCCTTAATAAAATGAAACAAACGTTGTATGTTGGATAAAGTAGCGCTCATACAGCACTCGCCACTCATGCAGGTCTTCCATGTGAGCAATTTAGCAGAGAGGAAATCTGAAGTTTATATTTTATCCTTTTCGTCCTTTTGGCATAACGCACGCGTTAGATTAATCGCAGGTTATGTTCTGGCACTAAAGTCACAGAAATGGCTCCCATATTGAAGCCAAATAAGGCTCAAAAGCACAAGTGTTACCCTCCCTCCAGAATTGAAGCCGCAAATCAACAGCCACAAATAACATACACATTGACCACATGTTAAGTATGGCATGGCATCTCTCGCAGATTACAGTCCACCTAAACCCACCAAAAAACAACCCTCCTAACACCCTACCTGCAAAACCTATCTGCTAAACCCTATATCAACTTGAAGTCTAAAAGCCGGAAAGGCCAGAAGTGGTTGGCAGAAGTCTCTTGCATTCACCCACGGTATGCGCCTCTCATCATGAAACATTGAGTTAATGGCCAGGCTTAACTTGATGTTTTCATGGTTGGAGGCGCATACTGTGGGTAAATCCAAGAGGCTTGTGCAATGCACATTATATACGGCCAACCATGGTGGTGGCATCTATGGTGTCCTCTCATTCGGCTGCAAACCCTGTGACAATGTGAAATTTTACTGCGGCGGGGCTAGCCGCGTGGCAGAATTGGTACCACTGTGGTAAAATTCTGCCAGCCCAGTTCAGGCAGGGCTGTAAAGCCAGTGCAGCATCTGGCAGAGCCAGACCACGAGCACAAGCAGCCTGACTTCAACACGTGACCATTGAAGTAAGGTCCTTGAGCAAACTTACCATCCTTTAATGTACATCGTGCATTATATTGTAAACACTGCTGACAAGTGCCAGGAAACTAACACCTAAAAGCTTGTGGTCCAGATAAACAGGGAGCGCCAAAGTGGGCTACTGAGTACTGGGCGGTCCACCCAAACGCTTTGCACACCACACAAACCAGGCACCTTTATAATCACTGATATCAGCTTAAAAGCATTAAAAATGGAATGAACTCCCGCTACCAGGGCTGAGCATAGAGTTTAGGGTTTAGGGTTGCCACATCGACCCCAGTAGTGGTGAGAATGGTGGCTGTGGTTGAGAATCAACGAGCAGTGTATGGCAGGCAATACCGCATCTAGGTAACATGATAGCTAGTCATTCAAATTTATAATTTATATACTTATTTGGCATGGTGGGAGACACCATGTACACCATGCCTGGCCACTCTAGCCACTCACATCCGCTGCAGCTGCGGTGTGGTACATGTGGTACGTGTGGTGTGTTGGGTGCAGTCAGTCATGCCATGGCTACTCACAGCTCCTGTGTAACGGAAAGTAACAAAATGGAAAATATATGTGGGAAGTATATGTCCATAGTAATTACCAACCGGACAATTTTCGTTTTTGGGAGTCTCTTACATCGTGCTGCCGAGGAAACGCTCCAGGGCTGCCCAACTCAGCTTGCAGCTACCTCGGGGCCACTCAGCTGGTTTTGGTGACGCCATCTGCAAGGGTGACCCCGTTGGTGGGGGGCTGGGTGGGCAGCAGTGAGGGCCAAAACCCTACAGCCTAGCCCTTACCTCTCCTCTGCAAATACTGTAAACCCCCTGCAAGGGTCACACCGGTGGTGGTGGGACGCGGTGGACTAGGTGGGCATGAGTGACGGAGGGCGAGGAGCACATGGCATACATGGCCCAGTGCGGCACTGCCATGCGGTGATCATGATGCATTGGGGTGGGAGTCACTACGCATGGATGGTAATGGTAACAGCTAACAAAACGAGGTGGGCATTGACCTCAGGGTCAATTCCACCGATGGGCAAGCGTGCGAATTGCAGCAGCATGTATGCATGTAGCATGTAGCACTCGCACACTCCTATGCACACAGTCCATCTGTGCCATACTTACAGGGAATAGGGTTTAGTGTTAGGGAATTAGGGTTTGGGATACGCAAGGCCTTCATAACATGCTTCAAATTAGGGTTTAGGGTTAGGGATATAGGGTTTAGGATACGTACAGGGTGATCATCCAGTGACCATGGCATGTTTATGTGCAAAGTCACGGCAGCATCTTGGATAATCATAGGCAGGCCACGATATTTTACTTGCAATTCAAGCTGCTGTCCTTGGGCATTTGCCAAAGGTAGAACGGGCACGTGCTGGTAACACACTCCCAACTGGACTGTACGTAATCAGGTGTCCAAGTGATTCTGGATGTTGTCATCAGTGGAGGACGTTGTTAACACTCTGAGATCCTCGACATATGTGCTCACTCTTTGTTTTAAACGCACAGTGTTTGGGGCAGCAAAGGGTCAAGGGTTATGCTTGGTGGCGGGCAGGGTGATCAACCAAATTACATCAGCTGCGCAACATTCTGGCTGCAACCCTGCCTGCATGACGGTTGACGGCGAAGGGGCCAGCAGCATCTGGCAGGCAGTGGAAGAGGAGTTGATGTTACTATTAATTTGGAGGGGGAGTATTCAACAACGATACATCATCTGGCAGGCAGTGGAGGAGGTGGTGGCTCAGGCGCCACTTGGCGGGTCAGGGGGGGCACAGCAATAGTGGTGCAGGGGAGGGCAGCAGCGGTGGGGCAGGGGAGGCACAGTAACTCCGGTGCAAAGAGGGAGCATGAATGCGAGGGCAGGGGTGTGCAACAGCTGTTACAAGTTGTGTTACTTGTGCCTGAATGCGCCAGGGGTTTGCGTGTGTTTACAGTGGAGGAAACATCAGGGGTGTGCTTGACATCATATGATGACCAGGATCATTGCGGTTCAACTTGCACTAATGATGCATTACCACTGCATAGACACTATCTCGGCTGAGCCAACGTCGACAAACTTGGGTCTAAACTGCTGGGCACAAGAATGTCACAAGCATGAGGGTTCACAGATCACCACTAACCATATCTAAGCCCATCCTGGACCCTGAATATAGTATGCAATTTAACAACTGCTCATGCAACAGTACATAACATTGGCTGCCCAATCATACAAACTTTGTGTGGGGATCTTGAAGGTTGCTGATAGAGGTACAGGTTATACCACCACAAGTCCCAGCCTGAGCTGCCTAGGGGTTGAATGGGAACCCAGAAGGGATCAGAACTGTGTCAATCGCAAATATGTAAGCCGCACAATCCGTGTTGGTAATATTCTGATCTGCTGGGTCGGTGATGTGCCTAGCAACTGAGGCCGGGTGACCTCCAGAGGGCACAATAAGAGTTTTTCCGGGCGTGGAGTGCAGGTCAACATGCAGGGGGGCACACACAGGTGTTTCAAGGGCGCAAGTTGGCACTCACGAGGGTTTTGCAATGGGGTTTGGGCTATTTGGGCTCAGGGTGCGGTCAATTGCAGGGTGGGGTGCGCATTCGGGTTAGGGTTGAGGGTGGTGGTTGAAATTCAAGGGAGTGGAGCGATGCGTTTAGGGTTCATGCAATTGAGCTCCCCGGGACACAATGAGCGTTTTTCCGGGGATGGAGATGGAGCGCAGGTCAATCTGCAGGGGGGCAGACCAAATATATAGTTGAAAAAATATATGAATACCTGGGATCCTGTTCTTGAACAGGCACGATGGTTAAGGAGAGGATTTAAGGAAAAGGAGGAAGTGCTCTTTTGTCCACTGTCCCCCTCATGGCAGACTGTGGGTTACAATAGAGTTGTTGAGGGCACAATTTGGCACTCAGGAGGGTTTTGCAATGGGGTTTGGGTTCAGAATGCAGGTCAGCCTGCACGTGGGTGCGCATTGAACTAATTATAAATATGAATGTTAATATTACTATGGGGTTAGGATTTAGGGTGCTGGTTGACATATACGGGAGCCGAGGAACGAATTTAGGGCTCTTTAGGGTTTTGGTTGCAGGCCAAGTGGGATGCGCAGTGGCCAATGTTTTATAGCATAACAGGGGTAGCAATATAAAATGAGTACTTAGCAAGGCAGGGCAGTTGTGAGGTGTTGAATAAAGTGTTGCACATATATGCGTGCGTGCAGAACTTGTTGGGGCGTTTATATTTACCCCTGTCACCGCCCTCTCATCGCCTACCTTGAGCGCAAGTGGTGCACCCGAGGTGGGGTCCTTCATCGATGTTGGCAGGACTGCTCCCTCGACCAATGCATTTTGCATTTCGTTGCGACAAAATGGTAGGGTACAAGCTGGGGCGGGGGAATTGGGAGGCCACAAGTGAGTGGTCGCACAAACATTGAACGCCTAACAGGTTGCTTGGACCAAATGAACATTTAAAATACGCTGCAGTGGAAATGCTCAGCAATCAAGTAAATATTTTTTGCCACACATGCGCAAATTAGATGGAGTTTCAAGTTTTACCAGTACCTGCATTAGTTCTTTCACCCTAAATCCTAAACCCCAAACCCAGTTCCTGCATCAGCTCTGGGACAGTGTACAAACCATCCACCGCTGCAAAGGCGGCATCCGTGGGTACAAACAACGTGTTTGCAACTATGCCTTGAGTATTCGCAACCTAGGAGAAGGGGAAAGTGTGGTAAGGGTACACCATGTGCTGGGGGGTGGGAGATCTAGGTGTGGATAGCAAAAGTGGCGTATACATATGCCTAAAACTGCAATTACGATAATTATGAAGGATGTAATTAAGAGATTATGGCCAGTGTGAAAAGGAAATGGATTACAAATCACATGGGTCAACACGTAATGCAGAGGGCCAAGGATTCAATTGAGGAGAGTAAAGAACAAACTACTTGCATGTTGCAAGGTTCATGTCACAAAAAAGGCATTGTCAGTCTTAATTCTATCACACGGTACTAACATGATTGCATATTTACCAACTGTACGGTTATATAAGTGTCTCAGATTTCCTGTAAATTCCTGTATATCTGTTATGTGCGCACATAAGTATACTGCATCCAATGCATTGGCTAGCACACACGGATTTTGTGCCCAAGGCCATGATCTCATAATTACAGCCTTCATAATTATCACAAAGGCCATGATCTCATAATCCGCACCGACAAGTATCCCCTGAATCTCGACAGCTCTGGATATTTGGCAAGCGTGGCATCCCAGGTAGTGCACCCTGGTGCTCCAACAACACCAGCCATGTCTGATGCAGGGGGGCTCATCCCTGCCTGGGCCAGCTTGCAACCCATCACAGCCCCCTGATCAGCCAGCTGCCTTGGGGCGGCGCTGCACAGGGCCCCGCCTGCACAAACAAATAAGTGAATGAGTATCTACGCGGCCTGCCCTTGAACATGCGCATTGGTTGGGTGGATTTAGCAAAGAGGAGGACACTGCCCTCCTGTCCACTGGTTCTACCACATTTAGCCGCGCGTACAGAATGAAATGGAATTGAGGCGCAGGGTCAGGACCAATGCATTCCTCGTGTGCGTTACACTACAGTGGGATCAATACAAGGATAAAGACTTTGAACACTGTCCAGGAGAGTAGTACCTAATACAACCTTTTTTAAGCCAATTGGCCGGTCCGGGCTTCAAGCAGTACCCAATACTGCATGTAACATGCTGTACCCCTTCATTATTGAAGCCATTAAAACACAATCAACCAGTCTGTGGCTACAAGATCACATGCGCGCAGAACCAAGTGGGTGCGCGCATTACCTACTGCCACCATGAGACCAGCTACCAGTAGCAGGGCTTGGCATTGAATGCGGGCGCCACGGGCCATACTGTACAATTCCCTGTACCATACAGGAGGGTGGCTTGAGTGGGAGCGTTTTAGAGGAGAGCAAGAGGAATGTGATGTACAGGGGGAGGGCTGAGGATGACCCTTGCTCAATGGCTACAAACCACTGAATGAACCTAGGTGGCTTACAAGTGCACTTACAACACTAGCTGCTACTGTTCAGTGGCAGCAGGTACAGTGCTCATTTGTGATAGCATGCCCCATCAACACCAACAACGCCAGCTGAAGTACCATGAAATGCACATCATCCTGGGCATGAAAGGGACACCAGGGTACTCGAGAAAGGCGAGTTGCGTACAACCCGTGTGATCATACCTGACTATTTCGTTCCAGTGAGTATACTGCCAAGCACAATTGCCCCGGAAAAAACTTTATCCGCTGAGCGGAGACACAAGCAGCAAGCAAAGTCTGAAGCAAAGCAACGCAAATCTATTGTCAGTTACAACCGTGGAGCCTGCCAGGTTTTATGTTGCTGCTATCCAAGACGTCCAGAACGTCCTTTGCTCTCGACCCTCCAGGTCGCCTTTCTGGTGAAGGGTCAAGTGCGCACTGCACTGGTTGGACCTGCAGCTGGCTGGGACCTGGTCACCTGCTCAAAATTCAACAAATCAACAGGGACCCGATGTCGGCCCCATCCCACCGCGTGATAACGCCCATGTGTCATAATTAAAATGCAGGGTCTTGGGACAGTGGAGGAGTGTGGGAGCCTCTCAGGGCCCTCAGGGACAACTGTAAAGAAATTCCACGGTGGGATGGCAAAAGGTCGTACAGGAGGAAAAAGTGGCGATGCCATCTTGAAGTTCGGATAAGGAGGCGGGAGCACTGAGATGGGGATGTGAATGGCGTCAGGTATACCCATATATATTGGTACATAACATATTGGTAAATGAGGGGCAATGGTGGAAGTAGCAGGGTGGGGTGTCAAAGAACTCTCTTTGTTACAGATTGATAAGCGGTTTTGCAAAGAGGTCTTAAAGTCTAGGGCTGCAAGTCCAACCCAGAGTCCAACCTTTGCCGGCGGCATGCACAGTCATTATGATCCGCCATGATGATTGAACCATTGTCTGGTATTTAGCCAGCATCGTCACACTATGAATTCAATATGATAATAGCTGCTCAGGCCCGGAAATCCATTATCAAGGAAAAGCACAATTTCTGAATCAAATGTCACAGTGGGCCGCCCAATAATATTAAACATCCATGGGTTTGCAATAAATTTTAAAGGAAGGGGACACAAAAAAATTGAACATCAATTCGCAATGGGACCCCAGGCGCAACTGAAATAAGAGTGACAACAACAAATTACTTGTTGTTGAAACATGTGTTGGAAGCTATTTCCAATAAGATAATGTAATCCACATAAAACATGTACTACATTTGAAATAACACAATCTCGGTGTCTCAATTACGCCATCCCAGGAGTCTACCCCTGGTTGTCTAAGGCAAAACTGGGAATATCAATTCCTCTTGAATGAACCGGGTGTCCTGTGCATCAATGAGCATACACAGCGAAAAGGAATACATGGCTCCGCAGGCAGAGTGGATCAGCTGGCCTCCAGGTATGGCGAGCTGGATTTGGACACACGGGGTTGAGCGCAGAGTTCAAAAAACGCAGTTGTACGCGTCCCAGGGGCTCTTTGTATAAAACGCGAGCGCAGCTGTACAATTGGCTCATTTTTTCTCAGAATGTTTTCTCAGAGCAATCGATGCAGTCCCCAGTATACTGCAGTACGTGCACGAGGCACCAATAAGCTTACCAAGGTCACTTCATACCTACCCCGATGGGCACCACATTAAACCCTAAACCCTAAACTTCTCCCTAAGAAGCAGCTTGACCCTCAACCCTCAACCCTAACCTTCTCCCTAAGGAGCATCTTGACTTCAGTCAAAACCCATCTTGCTTCAGTCGAAGCACCTCGCCTTCAGCCCCTCGCTCCCTCGCCATTCCAGTGGGTACATGGTGTAGCGTGACAGCAGGCCTCCCTTCCTGAGCTTGGTGAATGCGTTGCCCTTCAACCTCCTGAAAATGGACAGGTTATTCAATTTTACATATAAATAAACTGCTTATAATTAATTTAGCATTTTATTTGATTTGAAGGTGGTGGACGTGTTGCCCTTCAACCTTCTGAAAACATGCAGATGGTGCAGAAGTAAAGTCAGAAGCTTTACGGCAGAGGACTTCAATGCATCACGACAAAGTATCATTGTACATCATTTTGTATACACGGTATATCATTGGCTGATCATATAATTCACTCCACGTCAGAAATGCGAAATGAGGTACCGAAGGCACAATATTATCTCTACGGCAACATGACCTATAAAAATGCAAATTGCCCGGAAACATTCCAAAAAATCTGCTTTATTTGGAGCACAACAGATTCTGCTCAGGAACACAACAGGTATGACGTTGCGTGCTGGGCACAACCATGCATGCCTACTCACTCTGCTGTAGCCGAGAAAACGCCCCTGGGCTGAATACGTAGACCCTAAACCCTAAAACATGAACCCTTAATGCTACTCACATCTGATGTACCCGCGGAACGCCCCTGGGCTGAGGAAGCTAAACCCTAAACCCTAAACTCTAAACCCTAACAGCTACTCACATCTGCTGTCGCCGCGAAACCATCCCTGGGCTGAGGAATCCTAAACCCTAAACCCTAAAACATGAACCCTAACAGCTACTCACATCCGCTGTCGCCGCGCAAACGCCCCTGGGCTGAGGAACTAAAACCCAAACCCCTAAACCCCAACGCTAATCACATCTGTTGTAGCCGTGGAAACGCCCCTGGGCTGAGGAATCCTAAACCCTAAACCCTAAAACATGAACACTAACAGCTACTCACATCCGCTGTCGCCGCGAAACCGCCCCTGGGCTGAGGAATCTAAACCCTAAACCCTAAACCCCAATGCTACTCACATCTGCTGTAGTCGTGGAAACGCCCCTTGGTTGCCCCACGCAGCAGGCAGCAGCCCACTCAGCTGGTTCTGGTGAAGCCACCTGCATAGGTGGCCATGGTAATGGTGAGAATGGTTAACATGGGCGAGGGCTGAACCCTGCTGCCTTCACCCTACCTCTTTTCTGTAACCCTACAGCTTAAACCCTAGCTCCTATCTGTAAGGTGGCCCTGGTGGTGTTGGGCATGGTGGGCATGGGTGAAGGTTGGCAAGTACCACATGGCACACATGGCAGGCGGTGATGCATTGGGGGTTGCATCATGGGAGGCACTATGCATGGCTACTCACAGCTTAAGGAGTTGTGGGAATGCCCCTAGCCTGCCCCACACAGACACCATGCATCAGGGTTTAGGGTTAGAGTTTAGGGTTGGCCAAGGGCTACTCACAGCTGATATAGCTGTGGAAGCGCCCCTGGCCTGCCCCACGCACACACCATGCATCAGGGTTTAGGGTTAGGGTTTAGGGTTGCCAAATGGCCACTCACAGCTGATATAGCTGCGGGAATGCCCCGGGGCTGCCCCACGCAGCAGGCAGCTCCCCACTCAGCTGGTTCTCAGAGAGCAGCCTGCAAGAATGACCCAAGCAAAGTTGATACAGTGGGCACGGCTCATTTGGTATTTAGGGTTTAGGGTTTGAAGATACGGCCCACCTCTGCGTGGGTATGAGTTGATGGGCAACTCACAACATTAGAAGTCTCACTGACCCCAGTGGTTTAGGGTTTAGGGATTAAGGGTTTTGAGTGGACATGGCTCATTCTTGCCATGCTTAGGGTTTAGGGATGTGAGTTTAGAGACATTGCCCATTCCAGCATTTCGATTTCCAGCAACCCAAAACCCTAAACGTCAAACCCTAAACAAGCCTTTGAGCTCAGCAACCCTAAACCCTAACTACCCTAAACAGCTCAAAGTGCTGTGAAGACATCGCTGCCCGCCAATGTGCTGACTCAGAAGGTGAACTTGGTGGATGCGGGCAAGGGCTGGATATCAACACACGGCAGGGGTGATGCACTGGGTCGCCATTATGGCAGACACCATGCATTCGGGTCCAGGGGGAGCCAAGTGGACACTCACGGTTCCTCTAAAAGTGGAAACATCTTCTTCAGATGCGAAAATGCCCCTGCGTTGCCCCACACAGACACCATGGATTAGGGTTGAAGGTTTAGGGTTTAGGGTTCAGGGTTAGCCAAGTGGGTACTCACAGCTCCTGCAGATGTGGCAGCACCCCTGCGCTGCCCCACGCAGCCGGCAGCGGCCCATTCAGCTGGTTACCATACAGCCACCTGCAAAAACGAAATAAGTACTTGAGATGACAACTCTGGTGGAAGGATGGCACCGGAGGCGGTGAGCGCGGTGGACATGGGTGAGGGCCTAAACCCTACCCCCTACCCCCTACCCGCTACCCCCCAAAACCCTACACATTCAGCTGGATACCATACAGCCACCTACGAGGTTGGCCCCGGTAATGTGAGAAATGGCGGGCATGGGTGAGAGTTGAATAGCAATGCTTGGCAGGTGGTGATGCATCAGGGCGGCATGATATTTAATTAGTTATTGATTATATATATAAATGTTTTGGCATGCTATGAGACATCATGCATGGCCACTCACATCTGCTCCAGCTGAAGGAATCCTAACTCCTAAACCCTACATCTTAAACAGCTTCTCACAATTTTTGCAGCTGTGGACACTATAAACCCTCAACAGCTACTCACACCTTTTGCAGCTGCGGAAACCCTAAACCCTAAACCCTAAACAGCCACTCACCCTCGCAGCTGTGGAAACACCCCAGGGCTGCAGCTGAAAAAACCCTAAATCCTAATCCCTAAACCCTAAACAGCCACTCACATCTTCTGCAGCTGTGGAAACACCCCTGGCCCGCCCCACGCAGCCGGCAGCTGCCCACTCAGGCGATTGCAATGGAACCACCTGCAAGGGCCACCCCAGTGGTGGTGAGAATGAGGGGCCCGTGGGTGAGGATTGACGAGCAATGCATGGCAGGCGCGGCGCATGAGTGGGAGACGCCTTGCATGGCCACTCGCATCTGCTGCAGGAACGAAAACCCTAAACCCTAAAACCTGAACCCTAAGCATGCAGCTGCCCACACAGGCGGCTGCAATGGAGCCACCTGCGAGATGGACCCTGCGTGTGGTGAGGATGGTGGACACGGCAGGGGTGATGTGCTCAAGGGTGGCATAGTTGAGTATTGGGCGTCACCATGCATCGCCACTCACATCTTCTCCAGCTGTGGAAACGCATCTGGGCTGCAGCTGAAAATACCCTAAACCCTGAACCCTAAACCCTAAGCAGCCACTCACATCTTCTCCAGCTGTGGAAAGGCCCCTTCACTGCCCCACGCAGCAGGCAGCGGCCCACTCAGGATGTTGTGATCCAGCAGCCTGCAAGGTGACCCAGGTGGTGGTGAGCGGGGAGGACATGGGTGAGGACCTAAACCCTAAACCCTAAACCCCAACTCATTGTTGTACACAGCTGCATGGGACACGGCACCCCAGGGGGTGGTGTAGGTGGTGAGCGCGGTGGACACGGGTGAGGACCAAACCCTAAACCCTAAACCCTGAATCTCCTCTAAAAACCACCAGCAAGGGTCAGTACAGGTGGTGGTGAGACATGGCACATGAAGGCCTCAACTCTAAACCCTAACTTATTTTTCTGTACACCACTCGCAAGGGCCACCTTGGAGGCGGTGAGCAAGGGTGTACATGGGCGAGGGCTGGTGAGCAGCACATGGCAGGAGTGGTGTGCATTGGGGTGTGGCATAATAGGAGCCCCCATGCATGGCTACTCACAGCACCTTCAGCTCCGGAAACCCCCTGGCATTCCCCACGCAGGGCACCATGCATTAAGGTATAGCGTTAACGGTTATCCAAATTAGTACTCACAGCTCCTTCAGCTGCGGGAACGCCCCTGGCCTGTCCCACGCAGACACCATGCATTCGGGTTTTGAAATAGGGTTTAGGGTTGGCCAAGTGGAAACTCACAGATCCTTCAGCTGCGGGAACGCCCCTGGCCTGCCCCACGCAGACGGCAGCGGCCCAAAGAACTGGTTTTCATGGGGCCACCTACAAGGGTGGTAAAAGAGGCGGTGAGCGCGGCTAAGATCAATGATGGCCTACACCCTACACCCTAATGCGTGGTGCCAATTCCATCGATGGGCAAGCGCTCATTCGCCATAATAAAAAATTATATTAATTCCTGTTATAATGTTAATGTCCATAGAATGAATGGCAGCATGTATGCATGTAGCTTGTGGTCATGCGCACAGTCCTATGTGCACAGTCCATCTGTGCCATACTTACAGATTTAGGGTTCAGGGTTAGGGATTTAGGGTTTATGATACGTACAGGGTGCGCAGCGCCGGCAGGTAGGCAAGGCCTTCAGGGAAGGCATGGAGAACCCCGGGGAGGCGCTTGCCTCCCCACCTGCAAAAACCACATTTTCATCTGAGCACGCCATGCCTGTTGCTCTGCCATGTACCTGACCACGACAACATCAACACACATGCAAGGCAATCCACCCATGTGCATCATCAACACAGCTAGGCATGTACAGGCTTCACACTCAAAGTTATTAATCAGTAATTTTTCTTGTTTTTGTTTTCTACATAAAAAATGAAAATATGTAAAAAGTCTATGCTGCATCTTACTTGATTTCCACCACGAGGCCGTCCTCCAAAATCACTCCGTCCCACTCCTCCAGTGGCAGATCATCCCGCCAACCCAGCCTGGAGCCACCTGGGTCCACCGCCCTTGCCAGATCCAACATCACGCTCCTGTAAAGACACATTCTGTTAGCATATGTTCAAGGGCTGTGTTGACTGGGTGGCTGCCAGGAAACCTTAGCACAGGGAATGTGCTCCATGCACTAGGGTACAGGGTTGATGGTTGAGGGCCAGCCCAGCCTGGAGCCACCTGGGTCCACCGCCCTTGCCAGATCCAACATCACGCTCCTGTAAAGGCGCACATTTCTTTGGGGTTAGGGTTTAGGGCTTAGGGTTTCAGGCCAGCCTGGAGCCACCTGGGTCCACCGCTTCTGCCAGGTCCAACAGCACGCTCCTGTAAAGACGCATTTTTCGGTCATGCTAAGACGTTTCACCGAAGGCAACATGTGGTGACATTCAACTAAGGCCCAAACCCTCCTCGCTAAGCACCAGGCCCTTAATCGAGTGTGGAGTGTGAACGTCACTTTAGGGCTTAGCCTTTCCTTCCAACTATCCCATTGTGCCTGCAACCCTTCATTGATAATTGGCATTTTCAATCATTGTGACATGTAATTGTCCCATGTAGTTGTCACGTGCAATTGTCATTTGTAATTGTCACATTCAATTGTCAAAGGTAAATGTAAACGCGTGAGTTGTCACATGTAGTTGCAATGCATCCTTTTGTACATGTAGATTGCACGCACCTTTCATCCACGACTGCGCGTCCTGCGGCATCCACAACCCCTGCATTGGCTGGGCCAGTCCTCCACCACACAGCAACCCTCTGAAGTAACCCCGGGACCAAGAGGCCAAGCACTGCCAGCAGGGTGCGAAGCCAACTCCCGAGGGCCCATCGCATGAAAAACACGGTAGCCAGCGTGGAGAATAAGGCCATCCACTCATGGGGCGCTATTGCGGGGCCCACTGGGGATGTACTAGATGCACCCCGCGCCCCCCCCTGCGTCTCCCGAGGGGTTTCCCCTTGGTCGGTTAGGGTTTGCCCCTCTGCTCCGTTCACAGCCGTATGCTGGGTGCGCCGTTGGCGCCCCCCATTGGCTGAAGCAGGAGCCAGGTAGGCATCCAATTGCTCAAACAAGGCAGCCACCCACTGGGCCACCACCACCACCAGCCACGTGACCCAGCACACTACAAATATGATGGTGAAGGGGCCGATGGGGTTGGAGAAGGTGGTCTGGTTGGGCCTGCGCGACTGGGGCTGGGCCCTGGTGGGGCCCAGGGCAGACTCCCCTTCAACCCGCAGCTCCTCCGGGGGGTTGTCGAGGTGGTCTGGGTGCGCCTCAATCCACTCCCGGCAGGCAGTACGCAGCTGGTACACCGGGGTGAGCACCGTGGGGTCGAGGCGCTGGCGCGTGATTGGGCAGGTGGGCCCGTTTAGTGTGAAATGCTTGTGGATGGCTGCGCGCTCGTAGATCCTGCCTGACTGGGCCAGCACGGGGTCCCACATGACACAGGAGGTGATGGGGCACTTGTACATGTCGGGGGGTTGCGGGTCATCTTGCTGCGCCACTGCTGGGGTGGCTGGGGCCTGCATCATAAGAAAAAAAGGGAAGTGGATCACGGGGCAAGCGGGTTTGTTCGATGCGGAATGCTTCTTGGTGCCATTAGGCATTAGGGTTTAGGGTTTAGTGCGCCACGCATGGCAATGGCGCACTAAACCCTAAACCCTAATCTCTAAACCCTAACGTTGCCAGTGCCTTGTATGGCAAACAAGTGCAGGCCTGCCGGCTATGAGCCACACCTGATCCATGGCTGTGCTTGCTGGCGCTTGGTTGCAGAAATGCCCTTGTAGCCCACGGCTTTGCACGCTGGCCCGATTTGCCTTTGGCCTAGGCTATGCCGCGGTATAGCAGCGACGTGACCTAGTAGGGCCTTGGGGTGCGGTTCTTTTGCACCAAGTGATGGAAGCTCCTGCACCAACAGAACACACGGTGGCAGGCGTCAAGGCAACGCTAAACCCTCCATCCCCAACCATGAACCCTAAAAACTCGCACAGACGGTGAGGAACGACAGGAAACATGAACAATTGCACCAAGTAAGGCCTTGTTGGACACAATCCCTTGTTGGGCAAAGCTTAGTACGACCACTTGACCAAGGGACACCCTTCAGCACAAAGCCACCCCCCCTGCACCCAAATTGCTCTTCTATGTGATGCCCTGAGTCCTATGCCCTGAAGCCACTAGCTGGTTCTGTATAGATTGCCCATTGGCACGCTTAGTAAAGGGTGCCAATGGTTTTGTAGTCCTGAGTGCCCAGGATTGGACCTGCAGAACCCATTAGGCTCATTGGGGCCCGTGTGAAATCCACGCACCAAAGTCATGGCCACAGTGAACTGCATGGCGCCCACATAAACGTGCACATCGGGACCCAAGCGGCGGTAAATATACAGGACAGGTGAGACGGCCTCCTGTGCACAGCAGCAGTCTACACGTGTACTATACTGTACTGCAATGTGCATGCACACAGGCGAAGCCATCACACACACCGTCTCACCTGTGCCCCTCACGTGATCACGCTGGTAGCTCCGCAACGTTAACCACCAACGTGTTGAACGCCAGTGGTTGCGTATGGTTCCTGCGTAGGTGTTCCAGAACTGGTGGGTTTTGGGTATGTAGCTGGTTTCGGTGGGCGTCACGAAAGCTTGCAGCAGTACTGGCAGGCTGGACAGGTGGAGATAGACAAACAAGATGGGCAGACCAGGCTCCAGAGAAGCTATGCAGACCGTGTATATTGTTCGAAAGCTGTCCTTAACTATGTCCTAGAGCCCTGTGCAGCGTAGTGCATACTGGCTACAGCATGTGCTCAGAGGGTGCGAGGCGACAGGCATGCTGTTTGGGCAACATGCCACCCATAAAATTCACACACGGCGGTGCAGCAAGGCAAAACCCTTGCGCAAGGGCCCTTAATACCGTACCTTTTTCAACTTGCGCCGGCGGGATACGTATATTTCAGCGTTGGAATTGTAGAACGCCCGAAGCGCTGTTTTGCCTCGGCATGCCTGGGGTTAGGGTCATGCCCACTGGCTATTGTTCCTATACAACAAGGGACTTGAACTTCAAGTTAAAGACCTATCTTAGTGCAGGCCGTGCGGTATACCACGCGACGGTGATACCGAGCAGAACTGCAGTAGGGCTAACCTGGGTACCCCAACTGGCCAGGAGGGGTACTATACTCAAAGTGTGGGCTTATATGCATGCGTGGCCAGCCAAACCAGCCTCCTGTTATTGCCTCAAGTTGTTCGAATGGGGCGCCTTCTGACTTGAGTTGCTTTGCTATCTACACACAAGGCGGGTTATCAGAGTACACGCACTGCCACTTGGCCAGCCAGCACTCCATACGCAAGAGTTTGTATGTGCAAGGCCCTCTGGTGCACCCGCTTCCCTCACCCCGCACCCTATTGTTGGACCCTGGATCCGTGCACACAAATTGGTGTAAAATATAGCTATTTGAGCTATATCGCGCACCTACGGGCACGAGCTGTCAGGGTTGCCCAAAACCCCAATGAGGGGAGGAGGCTGGTGCACGCACGGTTGGATGCACACAAGGTGTGCATGACTTGCCCTGCACTCCATTTCCTGCCAGCCCCTGCCACTCATGCTCTGACGTGCAGGCAGTGGGGCATCTGCAGCACCGCACTGACCGGCGCCAAGGTAATAGCAAACGCCCTTAGGGTTTGCGTGCACTCCTTTGGGGTCTGCCCCCACCCCTGCGCGCCTTTCCCCTCCCATCTGCTTGCGCCACTTTAGGAAACCCTAGCCTAGGGCTTCTGGAAGGGGTGGCATCCCTAGCCTATGGCTGTTGTAGAAGGGAAACCCCTAGCCCAGGGTGTGGCTCGGCGCAGGGGCAGCTGCAGAAAAACCCTAGCCCAGGGTAGGACTGTGGGGTCTGAGGGTAGCAAGTAGGCATGTCCCCCCTGACTCTCTTGCCTGGTAGACAACGTCATCATGGACTGCCTGGATGCCTTTGCAATCTGTGGTGCGTTATTCGTGGTTCACATGACTTGCGGCATTCGTGCAATGGACAAGATTGTGGGCAAATCCCATGATGATTTGGCATTTACAGATGCTCACATCATGAACCTCACACTTCCAAGTTCAAGGACTTGTAAACCATTATTCACACTTTTCGCACGCTCCAGCTGAGCCCAAGAAAGGGAAAAAAAGGAAAAGCACGCCAAAGGCGTAGTCAACAACACGTAGCGACTCAGAGTATATGTCCTGCCTAGATAGCCTGATTTATGTCTAAAATATACCTGAAATTTCCCTAAAGTAGTCATGCGCATGGGCCTTTAGTGCCCATGCACTATGGTCCGCGTATGCTAATGAATTCAATAATCACACTAATAAAATAAAATCCAAAATTTGTGGATGCCTTAGGCATCCATGCCTATGATCCTCAGCAATCTACGTAGTGCTTTGCATAGCACTCAGAAATCGGCACGGTGACAGCAGGATACAATCACGAGCTATATGGATGTTAACATTAAAAGTATGAGTCAAAATTGTTTTTATGGAGAAAACGTACAGAAAGCGATGACCCGGTGCATGTAACCAGGTAAGCAAATGCAAAAATAAACAACAACAATTTATTCCACTCACAAAACAGGAAAAGTACACGTCAGAGACTTCATCTCAACCAAAATGAGGTTTCATTGCCAGAGTCTGTGTGCCATCACAATACGGTGCCTGACTACGAAACAGATGCGCATCGTCACTAGGAGCCCTACCCCACCCCACCTAGCCTACTATCTATAAAATCATTTCGTTCAGGCGCACTTCGGCCTCCGCTACCTCCACCCTACACTAGGCGTCATGGCATGGTGTATGCAGCCATGCACCACCCGCCTGTGGCCGTTCGACTTACATGGCTGACGATAAACAGAGTCCCGGGATGGCAGTGGCGCTGATGGCCTGCAGCCACTGCTGCATTGTGCAGATGCCACCTCCGCCACCTCCGCCACCTCTGCCACCCATTTGGCCACCTTCCCCACCATGATTGGAGATCCATGATGGGGACTCCAAGCCTCCATGATGGGGACTCCAGGGCTCCACGGTGGAAACTCCAGGACTCCATAATGGCAAATCCCAGGATTCGCATCCATGATGGGGATGGATCCATGATGGGGACTGTAAAACTCCATGATGCTCAGCACCAGCTGCTGATGTGGCTCCCGCAGTGGATACCAATGGCCTGCACCCAGTAGGGGGCGCGCAAGGACGCCGCCACCTCCGCCACCTTGGCCACCGCCCTGGCAACCTTGGCCACCTTTGCCACCCGCTTGGCCACCTCCGCCACCTTCCACACCACTGGCGCGTCAACCATCATGGCCACCACGTCCGCCACCTCCCCCACCACCTTGGCCGCCTCCCCCCCCGCGTCCGCTGCCGCCACCACCCCTGGAATGCTGAGGATACGGCTGGGGACGGGGCTGGGGATGAAGATGGGGGTGGGGATGGACACCAGGCTGGCGCTGGGGCTGGGGACGAGGGTGGGGATGGGCGTTGGGATAAGGATGGAGCTGGGGACCGGGATGAGGCTGGGGATGGGGCTGGGGATATTGCCGAGGATGGCGCTGGGGATGGGGATTCCGCTGGGACAGGGGCTGGGGATGGCGTCTGGGATTGCGGCCTCCTCCACGATCACTGTTGGGCTGGCGACAAGGTTCTTGGAGGGTTTTGCGGGCGTGGAGGCGGTGGGCTGGGGGTGCATGTCGATCACGCAGACGAAGTCCAGTGTGTATGGGGTCCCAAACACCGCGCCTGGTGTGTACTGGTTGGCCAGCATTGCCTGCCTTGCCTTGTCCAAGTCTGCTTCGATCACGGCGCACCAGTCGGTGGGGGGCTTGGTGGGGGGCGCACGGATGTGTGCGCGGGGCCCGCTGCATGGCGTGACGATTGCACCCAGGCAGAACCGCGGGAGCTGCAAGGGGGGAAGGTTACTTAGTTTCATGCTTCCTGCAGTATAGCGAGATAGCCGCAAGGGGGGGGAGTTGTGTGTTATATACCAAACAGGAAGGGGTGCCAGGTGAGACCAGTGAACATGATGCTGACTGCATGGCGCCCACCTAAAACCCTAAACCCTGGATCCCAAACCCTAAACCGTTAGCTCACAGCGCAACCAGGCAGAAGCGGGGGAGCTGCCGGGGGGCGAGGCGGTGCGTTAACAACAGCACTGTTTAGGGTTTAGGGCTCTGGGTTTAGGGTTCAGGGTGTAAGGTTTAGGGTTTATGGTACGGTGTGGTGTGTAAGCAGCCAGGGAACACAGTGCCAAGGAAGGCCACTGGCACACTTGGTGCTCCTAAACCCTAACCCCCAAACCCTAAACCGCACGCATGGCTCAGCCAAACCCAAAACTTCCTCAAGCACCTATAGATGTTTACAGTTTCAGCAGCCTAGCCACCAGGATTCCCTGCTCATCCATGCAATTGCGCCTAGCCTCGCCCTGCACAGGAATTGAAGGAACCTCCGCAGCGCCTGTGCCCCCGCGCCCGCCTACCGCATAACCCTCGAGACACTAACCCTAAACCCTATCCATAAACCCAAAACGTTCACCTGGCACAGGATCCTCCGCAGCACCCTCCTGCTGTGCGACCCTCAAGCACAAACCCTAAACCCTACACGTAAAACCCTAAAGCCTCACCCTGCACAGGAATTGAAGGAAACTCCGCATCGCCTGTCCTCCTGCGCCCGTCTGCTGCGCGATTCTCAACACATAAACCCCAAAACCCTATACCCTCACCTTGCACAGGAATGCGAGGAACCTCCGCACCACCTGTGCCCCCGCTCCTGTCTGCTGTGCCATCTTCAGCAGTGTTGCCAGCCATTGCTGCACTCCCGCCAGTCGCCTGGCCTTGCCGCAGGGCGCCTTGAGCTTCCCCCCTGTCATTTATCCAATTATAAATTCAGTAATATGAACAAATAAATGAATACACAGGTGATAATCAACGCCAAAACATGCAGCCTGTCCCTGAACAAGCGCGCTGGTTGAGCAAAGGAAACAAAAATGCGTAGCAAAATGGAGTTGCAAAATGGGGCAGGAAAAAGGCGTAGCAATAAAGGGGTGAAAACAGAAGCCATGCGCATCTCCCATTGCCCACTGTGTCCCTTGCCATCCCCTCCTTGCGCTCCTCGGGCTGCCAAGAGGCTTGGGGCTCAGGGATAAGGGTTTAGGGTTTATATCTTAGGCTACAGGGTACCGTTTCCTCCTTAACCTTTGGGCTGTCGAAAGGCTTTGGGTGGGCGCCAGCAGCTGGCGCTGCGCGCTGGCGAGCACCTGGGGTTTAGGGTTTAGGGTTTAGGTGTAGGGTTTAGAGTTAGGATTTAGGGTCCCTTACCGTTTCCTCCTTGCGCTGTCCCCAGGCTTGGGGTTGGCGCCAGCGCCTGGCACTGGACGCTGACAAGCCCTGGATGCCTGGCGAGCTGCTGGGTGCTGGCGCACTGGATGGCTGAACCCCAGGCAAGGGGCTGTGTAGTCTGAGAGCTTGCGCACACGGATATCTGGAGGGTGGGTGCTGCGTCGCTGGACTTGCTTGACTGGTCCCGGGTGGGTGTTGTTGATGGCAGGGGGGAGGGGCTGGTTGTTGCCTTGCTTGGCATGTTGTGAGACTGGAGTGACCGCAGGTAGAGCAGGAAGCCGCCCTGGACCTCCTGCAGCGTGGGGCAAGGCTGGGGTTAGGGTTTAGGGTATAGGGTTTGGTTTTATTTTTATTGCTGAGGATTTCAATGTTTATTGCTTAGAGACCTTACTGCAGGGTGTAACGTGGCTGTGAGTAGTGAAGTAGGGTTTATAATCTAGGGTTTTTGGACCTGCTTGCAGCGTGTCGTATAGCGGCTGCAGACTGTTCCCCCTGTGACCGACACAGCCAGTGCGGGGACGCTACATGCTTTTAGGGTTTAGTTATAAGGGTTTTGGGGACCTTGCCAGTAGGGTGTACCGCAGCTTCAGGGTTTCCCTCCTGCAGGCCACCGCCAGCGCGGAGATGCTACATGGTTTTAGGGTTTTTAGAGTTTTAGGGTTTAGGGTTATGGGGACCTGCCTGCAGGGTGTACCGCGGTTGCAGGCTGTTCCGCCTGTGGACCACCGCCAGCATGGGGATGCTGATGGTCACCAGCTGACCCACGCTAGCTTCCCTGCCAGCCGCCAGCCTCAGGGTTGTGGTGTGGGCCGTGTAGAACAGCTTTGGAAACCGCTCGGGGTGCAGTGCGCGCTCCAGGGTCAGAGGGGTTGCCACTGCCACGTCGTGCAGGTTGGGCTCCGTTTGCGTGATAAACGTCTTGTGGATGTGGGTGCTGCTGTTCATGAGGATAATTTGGAAGGTCTGGGACCCTGCGCGACAATGGGAAAGGGTTTAGGGTTCAGGATATAGGGTTTAGGGTGTAGTATGTGGTGTGCGTGCTCACTGCTGTTGGTGAGGACTACTTGGAAGGCCTGGGACCCTGCGCGACAAGGAGAAATGGTTTAGGGTTTGGGGTTTAAAGGTTAGGGTGTAGTGTCTGGAGTATGTGGTGTGTGTGCTCGCCGCTGTTGGTGAGGACCACCTGGAAGGTCTGGGACCCTGCGCAACAAGGGGAAAGGGTTTAGGGTTTAGAGCGTAGGCCTGTGGCCCTCATAACAAGGGTTTAGGTGCAGTTGCAGGGTGTGTAGGTACGCCAGTGTTAGTGGAGTGGCCTCTGCCGCCTCCCTGACCGTCAGTGTTCGCGCTCAAGATGAAGGAGATGTGTATGTGCTCGCTAGCTCGCTGCTTTGCCCAGTGACCATCCACAAAACATTCATATTGTTCGTAAACAACAATGATCGTGAGGTGCCAGAGGCCACTCCACTGATATTGGCGCACCATCGGGAACACGTCTAGAAGGTCTGGAGGGTCTGGGACAACGCGAAAGGGTTTAGGGTTTCGACCTTATGGTGCTGGGATTTGGGTTTAGGGTAAAGAGCTCTGTGCGACAGGGGGTACAGGGGGATATATTGGTGTAGCTGCTGAGGGTTTAGGGTAAGTATAGTATTTAGGTTCTGGGACTCGGTATGTGATTCCGGGACTCGATATTCTCGAATCCGGGGACTTGATATTCTGATTCCGGGACTCGACATAGTCAGGCTGGCCTAGGGTTTAGGGTGGCAGGTAAAGGACCCTGTGCGACAAGGGGATGACTGTAGAGACTTTAGTGGGTTGAAGGTCTTTGCAACAAAGGGGAAAAGGTCTAACACTGTGTGCCACAGTTGTGCCACAGCCACAAGGGTTTAAAGCGTAGCTGTTTATGGTGTAGGGTTTGGGGGGCCTGTGCGCAAGGGCAATCAGGTTTGGTGTCAAGAGGTGAGGGGCAAGCAAGGCCTCCTAGGAAAGCAAGGGCTGTTCAGCTTACAGCGGTGTGTACCAAGCTTTGGTAGGCTCTAGACTCGCCTCCATATATGCATGTATGGTTACTGATGCAATGGTGGCGCACCCAAGTGGTGATGGTAAGGCATATGGATATGCCACACACGTTCAAGTGTCTGGATACAGCCAAAAACCACCTATACGTCTAACACGTCCAACTCAAACAGCACTGGTGTCCCTGCCCTTGGCCATCTATCGGGACACTAAAGACATTCTAGAGCTACTGTAGCTACTGAAGATATCTCATCACTAGCATACACAGCCAAAGCAACAGGTAACGTGGGTATATTGACCTGGGCAGCTTTCTACAAGGTGAAGCATGGGTTTGATTGGTTTTAGCTCGTCACAGCAGCTACAGAGCTGCTCTAGCTGCTCAGCATACTCAGCACTTGCATGCATGCAAACAGCTGCAGCGATGGGGCCCTGAGGCCGCTTGGGCATATCCTGCAGTGGGTGTTTTGCTGGTGGGCGTTGGCAACGGGTAAACAGGCAAAAGGTGTCCACTGGGTGCTTCCAACTTGCACACAACTGCACATACCTCCACGTAGCTCGATACCAGGCGCACGTACAGCGACAGCGTCGGTGTTGAGCGTTAGAATCTTCATCGTCGCCGTGAAAGCGTAGAAGGGCTTCAGTCTCTACGCTTCGGCTACCATGCGTGGGTAGTGTGGGCCCTTCTCGGAGTGGAATCAAAGACGGGTTGCGACCTGTAGCTCAGATCAGTTGTACCCACTTCAAAACTTTTCGCTACCCGTATTGCAGCGGGATCCCACGACCTTTCAATGGGTTAAAACAGCTCTGATCACAAAGGCT
Source organism: Heterotrichella gracilis (assembly GCA_032358255.1). Taxonomy (NCBI): domain Eukaryota; class Xanthophyceae; order Tribonematales; family Xanthonemataceae; genus Heterotrichella; species Heterotrichella gracilis. Next base: position 65,555 of record JAULBX010017081.1, on the reverse strand, counting down.
TTCCAATAAAACTGTCAGACGGAGCTGCCAAGCCAGGTAAGCCAGGCTTCAGTCGCAGAGGGAGGTTAGTAATACCAGAGTTCTTGCGATATCGTTGTATGGGGGACGTTTGAAACCTGCAAGTTGACGACCACGCACCGGTACCAGAGTAATAGCAACGAGAGCAACTGTTGTTGAACGCACGAGTGGGCGCTACTTTATGGCCGTCAGGACAGCAACTGCTGATATGTAGTGCAATGGGCCAGTGCCCGAGCTTGAAACTCCACGGCCACCTCGGCTCGGCCCGGCTTCGACGCGCTTCTCACGCCATCTCGCCAAATCGATGTCAGCGCACGTGCGCTCCTATGCATGCATATGGCGCTACTTTCCAAAGGGGTTGCAACCCGGTTTCACCAGCAGCTTGCTTGCGCGCGGCAAACTTTGGGTTGAAGTGTCGGGGAGTGGGCCAGTGCACATGCATGCAGGCAAAAGTATTCGCATGCATGCATGCACCCGGGTCGAACGTACGGCACCGACTGGTCTCACAAGCGACGGTTGAGAAAGTAGTCTGTGTCTTGCGTGTCATACCCATCCACGCAAACTGTGGATCGCTGTACAATGGCATCTCCTGTGCATGCAGCCTGACGCCCAACATTTTCCCAGCTGCAGCCTGACGTCACCACTTTCTGTCTGCAGTACAGTAACGAACTGTGAACACTCATACCCCTCTTCCCCCTCTTGACTGCAATTACCCATTGCCGGTTTAGATAGAAGCAACTCCCTTCTCTCCTACCCACCAGCCTAGGCCTCTGCCACTCCCTGTTCAACCTTCCTCGAGGAGCTGCTTTCCCTTCCTAAACCCTTAACCCTACCCCCCTCACCCCCTTCCCCCTCCCTGTCCACCTGCCCAGCCACCCACATCTGGATCAATGCAGCCAGAGCAGCACTAGGCCCCGCATCGCCATCCAACACCTCCGCAACCACAACCTTACTATTGCGGCACCCCCCGCGCGCGCGTGCTTGGTCGCCACCCCGGGGCATGGGCCCATGCTCACTTAACTGCATAGGCTGGGTGCAGCAGAGCACCACCTCCATCAGCCGCTGCTGCAGCTAATGGCCCGTGCCCTGCAAACACTCTTGACCCAGGGAGGGGGTTGCCCAACTCCCGTTGGGAGGGCTGACAGCCTGCCGGAAGCGATACCCTAAACCCTAAACCCTAAAGTGTGTATCTATCCACAGCAGATGCACCTATCCTTTCCCACATACAGCTCACTTCCTGACAGGCCCTGCAGAGGGTTGCAGCAGGGTATAGAGTTTGAGAGTAGGAGTTTAGGAGAAAGGGGTTTCCCTTGACCACGCGGCGCTGACTCCACAGATGTCATGTAGCCGTGGCTGCACCTCCAAGTGCAACATGGTACCGGCCACACATGCATCTGAGCTGAGCCCTAGACCCTAGACGCTAAAACCTAGACATAAACACAGGCTCCATGCGCGCTGAGCCCTTAACCCTAAGCCCTGAACTAAATGCCGGCCCCATACACGCCAAGGTAGCCCAGGCCTAGTTCAATTGTCCCATGCTGCTGAAAAGGGAAAGAAAGTAAATGGCCCAGTGTACTCACAGGTGATGGACAAGGTGCAGGTAGTGAAGCTACAGGGATAGGATTCAAATGGCCCAATTTCTGCGAAACCGACGTGAAATCCCCGGTTCCCGATCACCTATCCCCGGCGCATACATTGAATGACGTAAGTTCCACCGAGACCAGTTACACATTACGTCAGAGATCGAGCACACAAAGCACAACTTTCCCGAAGGGGTGAAGGCCCATAGTAGTAGCTGGTGGTGTGTATCGTCTACACAACACTCCTGTCCTGCAAAGTGATCGCTATAGCTAGTTTATTTGGACCTCTGCGCCGCGGCGGCTATCGAAAACCTCTATAGTTCCGTCCGTGAAGCCTCGAACCCTGTTTGCGCCATGCAGCACGTGCGCACATGAGCGTTGGCAATGGGGTCGTTACGAATATGGTTCGCACTGGCCCTGCTTGCAAGGGGCTTTGCGCCGTCTGCTAGGTATGTCAGAAGCTCGGACCGGGCGATGCCTGCAATCTCACGCCATGCCAGATCACCTGCAGTGCATGTGTATACCATCGTGCATCCCACCCACCCACCCATGCCACCCACTCTACCCTAAGCACCTTCCTGACCGTGTTGTTTGACCAGCAAGTCACTAACACGCTGGCGTCCAGCGGTTTTCCAGTCTAGTAGTGTGTATTGTGACAGACTGAAGTGTAGCATGGTGGGACCACCTGTAGTGCATTGCTTTGAAAATCAGATCCTTCCCAATATTGACTACACTCACTCAGCTACAGCAACTGTGCCTTTGCAGTTGGGCTGGAGATCCCGACGGGGTATGCTCAAACGTCACTGAGCCAGGAGGCAAGAGTGTCTACTGCCAGCATATAGACCACCTGCGCGGCGCCTTTGAGAGCTTTTGTGGGCAACCCATATTTACAGACTACCAAAAATTTCACGATGAAACCAGGCAGATGCAAGGGACAACCGACCAGCGGCTGCTCGTGTATCACCCGGTCCCCGGTCGCGGCTTGGGAGATCACATAAAAGGTTTTATTTCTGCTTTTTATCTAGCGGTTCTGTCTGAACGAGTCCTCTTTGTATCTGACGAGCAAGGTGGTCTCCAAGCGTTTGCAGCCAACCGTATTGCCTGGGATGAGCCACCTGAAGTGGACAAGGGGGAAATCCATCAGATTTCGTTGGTGACCCACTCATTTGACTGGGACAAAGCTCTGTCAAACGATACGCATCCATGGAACTTTCAAAAGGCAAATATAACACATACTATGTCGCAGCTGAGCGCATTCAGGGTGTTGCAATTTTCTTTGGATCGTTCTGTCACAATGTACTTAGCAAGCAACCCTTTCCACAAACCATGGTTCATGAGCCAAAGTTTGTATGGGCATGTCGCATTCAGCTGTGCTTCACAGTTTCTTTTCGTTCCCAGAGAAGAAGTTTTGCAACCTCGGTTTGAGGATTTTCAGATAATATCGGACCCAAACACGTTCATCATTGGCATACACATGCGTTTGGGTGACAAACATATGTCAAATGTCACCCTTGCACTGAGCGAAAAAGAAGAAAAAGAAGTCAAGGATTTTTTTGTCTGTGCACAACAGTTGGAGAATGCCACTGCTTATGTTGGCAAGACAGTGCGATGGTTCGTGGCGTCTGACAGTGCGCAAGCTAAGCGCCTTTTTCAACAGCTAGAAGGTGGGACTTCAAAAGTCATTTCTGAATTAAAGCCGGTAAAACACTTGAAAGCAAACCTTGGGCAGGACCACGTTTTTGACATCGCTTCCGAGCACTGGCTGTTGAGTTTGGCAGACGTCCACATAGTGACATGGATGAGTGGTTACGGTGTGAGTGCGGCGAAACGTTTTGTGAATTGGGACAACGTATATACAGTACCACGAGGCAAATATCCGTGCACACCTAAGCACAGTGACAACTTGATGTCACTTGGCACAGTATGGTCGGGACTCTGAAATGGGCCATTTCGAATGGCGAGTTTTATCTATTCTAGTTGAGCTGTGAAGGGCAATAAATTAACTAGCCATTTATGCTTATCTCTATTTTTCTAGGGCCATTTATTATTATCCTTACAAATTAGTATTGGATTTTTTTCAACAGGAATTTGCACTGTTTGTGGATATATTGTTATTTTTAGGGCAACTTTTAGGGTTATTTTTCTCCTCGGCCCATCAACGCATTTATCTTTATGCTTGTGTATTTTGGCTAAAATATTTATTTACATGTAAACACGATTTGGAGCCCATTTAATTTTGTGCTTACCACCCTAAGGCTTATTAGCATCTAACCATAGTGCAGTTCAATGCCTGTGTATGGATCGTGGGAAGAATACCAACATGACAATAAAAATCCTCCTTGACAAAGTGATACTACTGTGGCAATCACTGATGGTGAACAGCCACAGGTCTGCTGCCACTGCAGTACACGCAGGACAAGCAGCCAGATACCGTTTGACACGCAGGGCCACTCGCCAAATGGCTGCGCAGGGGGAATAAATTTGGCCTGCGCAGTCATTTTTAGTTAATTATTTTCGTCCTGCGCAGTGCCCTAGGCGCAGTGGGTTCGTGCCACTACGGTATCCATTTAGCGCTCATGCAATGATGCCCAAGGGGACTCGGTACAATAAATTGCTCGCATGGCATGCAACGATGTGGTGTGATGGAAATCTCGTCAGCGCATTTCCTATGCCCCCCTCCATCTGGATCACTGCAGCCAGAGCAGCGCTAGGCCCCGCATCGCCATCCAACACCTCCACAACCACAGTAATACACACCCCGCGCTAGCGTAGTCGCCACCCCGGGGCATGGGCCCACGCTCATTTAACTGCATGGGCTGGGTGCAGCAGTGCACCACCTCCATCAATCGCTGCTGCAGCCAATGGTCCGTGCGCTGCAAACTCTCTTGACCCTGGGAGGGGGTGTCCAACTCCTGCTGGCCGCCTGAAAGCCTGCCAGGAAGCGATACCCTAAACCCTAAACAATTGTACACCTATCCACATCAGACATATAAATATCCCACACACAATTCTATTCCTGGCAGGCCCTGGAGAGGGTTGCACCAGGGTATAGAGTTTGAGAGTAGGAGTTTAGGATGCAGGGTTTCCCCTTCATAGTTCCGGAATACGTTGCCTTTTGTTTTTCCATACTGTAAAATACCGTCTTTTTCAGAAATTTGATCCATACGCGTCTTATACAGTGGGAGCCACGCAACTGAGTAAGGTTTCAGTCAGCAGAAACGGGGGGGGCACTTTGATGCCCACGACACGTTGGGTCGCTACACAAGTGAAAGACTCTTTACATATCAGTCCTTGGTTTCCGGGTCAGTGCAGCTGCTAAGTTTGCCTACTGCTGGCTGAGAGTTGCTGGGTTCGAGGCAGTACTGGCCAGGCACGGTCAGCTGCTGGCACATGCCTGGCCTAAAACCTGCAAAAAGTAAGTTGCAGTGACGCTTAGAGAACCAATTGGCCAGCCCACCTGCTTTCAGAAATTATGTTACATACCTAACTCCAGTTCTAAACCGGTTTTGCAGCCTATGGTAGAGTGTGGAGAACGCATTGTGCACATCTTGACGGACCCATTTTTGCAGTCAACAACCATTGAGGCCATTGAAAGGCACCCTGCATCACCGGCGTGACTGCACACACCACAGACGTTTAACTTGGGCCGTACCCCTTTGGGTTTTGGGTTAAGGTGCAAAGGTGCAAAGTGCAAAGTGCTAAGTGCGTTGCTGCGCTCCGCTACGCCTCGCGCCCCATTCACATCCTTTTTATGGGCATGGCTCTAGGAGGTGCTTGACTTTGGTTGACCATTTCAAACTGTGCCTATCAAGTCGCGGCCTATCTGGGGGGCCAATAGGAACCAAATTAGCCACGTAAGCAGGCCCTGATAGGGAGAGGTGTGTACGGCACGACACGGGGACCTGAGACAGCTGACTGAAACCTTACTCAGTTGCGTGGCTCCCACTGTACGTGCGTATTTTACCCCCTTTTCCCAAAAAAATGTCCTAATAAGTCCTGTGGGCGTTCAAAATTACACTGCAACTCCTTGCAAATTTCGTGGTTAAACTCGTCGTGCACCACGCTTCGTATACATAGTTTTGCGCTGCAACGACGCCGATGTCGTCGCCGGCTTGATGTCATGCGGGCAGACACGGCCCGAAGTGGGCGAACGACTCGAACGACCTAAAAGAGGACCGAAAAACTCATTCAAAGTGTTCTCGAATCAGCGGGTGCTCAATAGACGAGCAAGAAGGCAATCGAGCTGCAAAAATAACCGAGCAGCTATACCTAGGAGCAGGACCCTAACTTAGGGTTCTCATCTGAGGGCCTATTTCTGAACAAAACCCTAGGACAGGTAAAAGACATTGCTAAAGTTGGAGCTTTGTGCAAATGCTGCATTATTTGGTGCCAGTGCAATGCTGCCGAGGGTTATCTTGGGCATTCATGGGCTTTGCGTACAAATGCATCACGTATTTCTCACCCTCTGCCCATGATCCATACCCGTATGCAACGTATAGATCCCGCATGGAACCCGTATTTTTGCAGCCCATTTTTTCCATACCCGTATAATACCCGTATGGCGTATGGCGTATGGAAAAAGCGTATGGCGTATGACGGAACTATGTTCCCCTTCATCACACGGGCGCTAGGTCCCCAAAATTCATGTCATAAATTGTCATATAGCCATGGCTCCACCTCCAAATGCAACACGGTACCAGCCACACATGCACATGAGCTGAACCCTACTAGCGTTCAGTTGGGCCGGGCCCAACACGCTAGAACCTAGACATAAACACCGGCTCCGTGCACGATGAGCCCTAAACCCTAAGCCCTGAACCCTACACCAATGGGCGCTAAACGCCGGCCCCATTCAGATCACGCCAGGCCTAGTTCAATTGTCCCATGCTGCTGAAAAGGAAAAGAAAGTAAGTGGCCCAGTGTACTCACAGGTGATTGACAAGGTGCAGGTAGTGAAGCTACCTACAGGGATTGGATTCAAATGGCCTATTTTCTTCAAAACCGACGTGAAATCCCCGGTTCCCGATCACCTATCCCCGGCGCATATCATGCATGCATTGCATGCATATGGACAAAAACGTCTAGACGACCTTACAGTCAAAACCCACTACAAGTCTACAAGGGCGGAGCCCGTCCTCGTTGTTTCCAAAGTCGAGGTAGTGGTTTTTAGTGGCAACTGTTGTGAAGCTGCTGGACAGTTAAATTGACGTCATGCCTGCAGTGGGTATCCATGGATACTCGCTTTAAGAGCGGCTGTTCCATAGTGTTCCTGTAAAAGTGAACCCGGAGCGTTGTACCTTTGCTTTCAACGTCAACCCCTCCCCACAAATTTACGGCGACCTTTACTTTGGCTGCGTTGCTCACCCTCCATCACCCAGTGGAAGGTAATGCAGCACCCAGGCACGCCACCCTGCAGACTTCAAGACAGAGGGTGAGGGACTTCACCAGTAAGGTTACCATACCTCGCTCTGTCGTGCCAAAGCTCCTAGCATTCACCTCTCCGCTTTGTATGGGGAGGGTTCCCATGGACTGTGGGGTGATGTCCGATGCGCTTCACACCCCCACTGCCCCTGGGAACCTCCCGATGCAGAGCGGAGCGGTGAACGATAGGAGCATCGGCACGACACAGCAGTGTATGGTAACCTGTCTCGTGGAGTGCTGCCAACTTCATTTCGCCAAGGTGGTTTTCAGCGCTGCGTGTCACATGAATCTTGCAAGAGTGCTGCTACAGTCCCTCCTGCACTGCCCACCTTTGTTTTTGGTTGCCAACTGCTTCGTTTGAGGGGACCAGTGCCCTGAAAGCTGATAGCAGGGCCTAACTTGCCACCATGGCAAGGTGCAACTGTGTACAAGTACCCTCAGGTCCAACGTATCTCACACATATGCCAAATCCTCTACTTTGCCCTTCCTGTAACCTTGCGGCAATATCACAGTGCATTTGAACTCCAGTGCGTGCTGGCCCAACCTTGCCTGCTTGCGGCATGCCCACTGGTTTGCCCACCCTGAACCCTAAACCCTAACCGTTCTCCTGCTGGCGGTTGGTGTATGCTGCGCTTGTGTTTTGAGGCAGGCTTGCTTACAGAACACCTCATTGCAACTGTGTATGCACCTGACACAGGTCTAAGGTGAAACCCTAAATCCTAAACCCTATTTGTGCAGCTGGACCTGGGTCAGCTAAAACCCTAAATGCTAATCTCTACATGTGCAGCTGGACCTGGGTCAGCTGAAGTCTTAAATCCAAAACCCTATTTGTGCAGCTGGACCTGGGTCAGCTAAAACCCTAAATGCTAAACCCTATCTGTGCAGCGGGACCTTGGGTCAGCTAAAACCCTACATGCTAAACCCTATCCGTGCGGCTGGACCTGGGACTGAGCCAGCTGCTGAGCCAGCTGCTGAGCTGGCGATAAAGGGGCACCAAAAGGCCGATGATGATGAGTTGATCGCGGTACGTACAAGCTCATCACGCATCTTTGCACTAGGGTAACTAAGGCTGCCTTCCCCTCTGCACACTTTTCCCTTTTTCCCATTTCCCTTTTTAAATCCTGACCGAACCTGACTCGGCCTGAGGGGACATATTTACTTGGTTCAAACACAGAGCACGTGCATGAGTTATCCTAAGCCCGAAACCCCAATCCTAAACCCTAAAACAGTGTTAAGTTTGCACTGGGCGGTTTTGGTGTATCCGTGCTAAAACAAAGCCAAATACGTGTACTTTGCATATGGGTATCCCTTGGCGCACCTTCACTGGGTTGTGTCAATGGTCAATCCACTGATTGTTCTCGCTTGCAGTGTCCGCACACAGGGCGAGACGATATGTGTAGCTGGGTACAACAGCAGCTTGCCACACGTGCTGCGGAGGGTGCGACACCCGTCATCGCCTTCTCACGACCCTCTATGGAACAGCTTCCAATGCTCCTAGACTTGGTGGATACCCTAGGGCTTGTGCAGGTGGTGGGCAGGGGCGAGCTGGTCTACTACGCGCCCATGGGTGAGGTGGTGGGCACTGCGGTTGAAGTGTGTGCGCATCTGTGACTGAGTTGGAGTGACAGGGGAAATGTGGGCAGGAAGGCCATGCCCTTGTCTTTACGAAATCCTCTTCTTAAGCAACGCGCCCTGTTCAAGGACAGGCAGCTTGACTACTCAATTGTGTATGTAAATTTATATATTTACTTATAGGCTGGTGTGCCTGCCTCTATGTGATAAAACCCCAAACCCTAAGCACTAAACAGAAGAAAACCCTAAACCCTGCTGCCAACAAAGCCAGCACCAGTTCCACCCATGCTTAATTAGGACCCTGCTGGTGCAGGGTGGAGGGTGCGCTCTGGTCCAGCTGCCGAGGGAGCTGCCGCTGAGGCAGCAGAGCAGCAGCAACCCGCTGGGGGCACCGCTGGTCAGGGCAGGGGCCTGGGTGATGCTGTGGCTACCCAAAACCCTGTATCAGAACCCACATCGATTTGAACTGGTTGCAATCATCGCCTCATGCAGGGATTTCAGGACCGCTTGCGCTGCATTGCAAGGCTGCTGCTGCTCTGACAAAACGTTGCTTGAATGCATGTTCAAGATGTTATTTTGGCCATCTTGAGTTCTGTTTCAAAAAATTTCCAGGGTTTGGAATCATTAGCCATGCCAACAGTGTTTCTGCAAAAATCACACCCCTGCTGTGGTGCAGGGGTACCTGGGGAGGAGTGCTAACCTGCCCCGCTTGAGCTTGTCTCGGAGCCTGCACGTGGCCCCGGTACACAGCCTGTCCTGCTGCAACTCTCGGAGAGTATCACCATGCAACCCACAGCAGTACAAGGCACGGTGGATTGGGGGGCGACACTGGATGTGTGTTGCGTGCAAGGAACACAGGTAGGCAGCGTGTTTTGAGGCGGGTGGCGCATTTTTCACAGCGGGTACAGCGCTGATTGGCGCAGTCACATGGTAATGTACGTGTTGCAAATCGAAACTTAACCTTGCAGTTGACTGACACCATCACTGCCTGTGGAACGCCATGGGTCGTGGTTTGGGTACAAAAGATGAAATGCATTGTAACAAATGTCTATCGTGCATGTAGCTATTACATCATTTTCATCATTTAAACTCCCTGACACATGCAACGGTACTGTTGTCTCTGTGTGTGGACTGATGGACGTATGGTGCAGGTGCGCATCAGGCTCCACAGGATCAGCTGCACAGTCAAGCCGGTGTCTCAGGAGAAATGCAGCGGCTGCAAGCAAGACGCGCTCAACTGCACCTGCGCCGTGGTGGACTCCTGGGCTGTGCACCTCGAGCTGGCCATGGATTGCAATCAGCCTAATCAGCCTCATCAGCCGCAGCGCCAGCCAGAGGGTCTGGTATTTGAGGCCATCACACAGAGGGCCTGCGGCCACCGCCACCTGAAGCATGTGTTCGCCATTCCCACGCTGGAGGCTCCCCCGCAGGCGCCCACGACAGGCACAACCAGCATTCCCAGCTTTGCTGGCACGGGGGTTCCAAGCATGTGTTGGGCTGCGCCCGATCGGGGCCAGGCTTTTCTTGGGCCAGTGGGCGTGGACACCGCCCTGGAGGTGCACCTGCGCCGCGACGGGACGCTGTCGCACCTTGCCGGGACATCGGGCGCGGACTGGAGGGGGTTCTACTGGATGGCGGCCCGCGATCTAGACCCTATCAGCATCAGCAAGCAGCCCCTCACTGTCACTGCTGTGGTCAAGGGAGGGGTTCCCCTCTCGGGCAGGAGCGGCGAGCTGCGCATCAGGGCGGGCGTGCGGATTGTTAAGCTGCCAATCAGGGGGAAGGGGAAGTCGCCAGGGCTGGATCAGCTGGCAGTATTTGCGGGGAATATGGGGGTCACAAATGTGGTGCTTGTGGAGCCCTGCAGGGTGAAGCTGACCTCTCCCTAAGGCCAGTGGCATAAGGGGACCCCCATATTTCCAGGAAAAGCTGCCAGGTAATGCAGACCTGGTGAGTGAACGGTCCTCATGCCTGCCCTGATGCACAGCTTGCCGAGATGGAAAGCTCTCCCTTGAGAACACTTCTTGAACAGCACTTCCCATTAGCACGTCATGGATATCTCGCAAGTATTTTGCATGCTTTTAGTCCAGGTTACTAATAGTGTACCCCTGGTCCAATCTCAGAAATTTATATCAGCGCACACGCGCGCTCAATGCATGCATGTGGCACTACCCGACGATGGGGCTGCGCGCGGCAATCATGGTGTCGAGCTTTTGGGGAAGGGCCAGTGCACTTGCATGCAGGGTAAAGGTGTTACCGTAGTTTGCGCGTGCATGGATGTCGAACGTACGGCATCAACAGGCAGGTTTGATTTTACCAGAAAAGGTTGAAAGAGAACTCTCAACAACTGTTCAAATCAGTAAACTTGCAACCTTCTCTTGTGAGATCAAGCCTGCCAATCGGGGCCGTACGTTTTCACGGTGACCAGCAAATGCATGCATGCCAGTCTGGAACCTTCTGTATTTTGCCCGTCATACCCATCGGCCTAACGATGATTTCTGTAAATACGTGCCATGCCCGGGCAACTTCTATGCATATTATGCACATTGAATTTCACATCCTGGATGAATCACCCAAGATGTTTGTGCGCAACAATTATTATAGTGTCGCAATGTGTGACATGCTGTCAAAAGTCACTGCCGGTATAGTATCAGTAATACCAACCTTGCGTATGTTTTGTATCACCAATTTTACTGGTGCCCAAGATAACTGTTACATTAACAGAAGCGTACATAACAATACAATGAAAATTTTCCATAACAAGCTGAAGTGGACAACGGTGAACCACCGCTTTACACATCGTGCCACACGCAACGAAAACAGCGTGTCACGAAAACAGCGTGTCACTGAAAAATATGGGACTTATTCCTGCACTGCGCCCACTGCCGCATTCTATGTCATCAGTGCACTCAATGTGATGTGGCCAGTTAACTGTGCACAATTGAATTGGAGATGGTCCCATGAAAGCGGCTGTCAATGGGAAAATTGGACAATGATTCACAGCACTGGCTGTTATTGCACACAGTGCCATCCATACACAATACCACGCCCACCTCTCCTCTCACCACACCCTTTCAAATATAATCCAACCCATACCCATCAAGCTACCCAAAAAAGCTTGCTGGGCGGAACACCTGCGGCCGTCCGGACGGCATTGTTGCTTCACACACCCCATTCCTCCTGCCCCTTCCTGGGGTTGGGCCAACGCTGCCGGGAAACCACACTCATTTCCCAGAACCCGGCCTTGCAAAACCAATCCCTAACCATCCAAAAGCTGCTCCCAGCCACAGGCAGAGCATACTTCCCAACGCCCGCGCGCCCACAGTGACAATGAGTGGCTGTTTAGAGTGTTGAAAGTCCAGACCCTAAACCCCAAATTGCCCTGCTTGCCCACAGCAAAGCTCGCTCCCTGGCAGCGTCAGCCCAGGCACAGGTGAATTAGGTACAGGCGGGCCAGGGCCAGGCGGATCAGCGCTGCTCTGCCGGCAGCACCTGTGGCATCGCGCCAGGTGGCGCCTGCTGGCGCAAGAGCGGCTGTTGCGCCTCCAGGTCGTACTCCACTGTCTGGCGGTACCCACCCTGCTGGGGGGGGTCCTTCTGCAAGAAGGGAGAAACACATTCAACACCCCCTATAACAGGATATGGCCACAACATTTGTAAAATCGCATTTTCTGCATGTGATGTGAGCGCACTGCAAGTACGCGGTGTTTAGTCCCCTTGCACCAATTCACAGCCCCCCACGTACAACTTCCCCCCCCCTTCGCGCACCCCCATTACCCCCGCATGCAGCAGGGACCTTGCTAACACAGCCAGTGGTGACATGCCCATCATAGCCCCCAACTCCCCACCCAAAACACCACCACACCATCATTCCCCCCCACCACCCGCCTCCCTCACCTTTTTCTCTCCCCCCATTATCGCATCCCCCTTGCCCCCCTCCAGCCGCAGTAGCAGCGAGTTTGCCATCACAGCCAGCGATGACATGCCCATCATAGCCCCCGAGATCGAGGGGGTGAGCGCTATTCCGGTGCTGGGGAGGAGGGCGCCGGCGGCCAGCGGTATCCCCACCAGGTTGTATGCGAAAGCCCACATCAGGTTTTGCCGGATCTTGGCAAATGTTACCTTGGACATGTGGATGGCATCTAGAACCTATGAAGAGGGTGGAAAGGGAGGATTGAGAGGGTATTTTGTAGGGTTTTGCCAAGTCTTGGCAACGGTGACTTTGGACATGTGGGTGACATCCAGGACCTATGGATGGGGAAGCAAGGGTTTTGGGTTCAGGTGAGGCGGGAGGCCCTGGCAACCAGACGCGCTTTCACAATTGGTAGTACATGGGTATGCAAAGGCCCATATCACGTACTCCCAGCACTCCTGCCACATAAATCCCACCTGCCTATCTGTTTAAGTGCTATCAAAATTCAAACACCCAATCCCACCCACCTCTGTAGAATCCTGTCGCCCAGCAGCACGACATCCGCCACCTTGTCATGCCGCAACCACCCTACCCCCCATCACCAATCCGTACACCACCACACCCGACCATCCACCCCCCCACCCACCACCACCACCCACCACCACCACCCACCTGCGGAATCCTGTCCCCCAGCAGCACAATATCAGCCACCTCGCTCGCTGCATCCACGCCTCCCCCCATCGCCACCCCCACGTCCGCCTGCGCCAGCGCAGCCGCGTCGTTCACCCCATCGCCAACCATGGCCACCCTCCGCCCCTCCGCCTGTAGCGCAGCCACTGCCGCAGCCTTGCCTGCTGGCTTGACATTGGCAAGCACCCGGTGGGGGTCGATACCCACTGCGGCTGCGATCATGTGGGCTGAAGACTCCTGGTCGCCTGTGGGGGGGGGTGTAGGGTTTAGGGTTTGACCACCAGGGTTGTTGGCGTTTGTTTAGCAGCAGGTGGGGGTTGAGGTATAGGGTCTGGGGTAAAATAGCAGTAGCCTTGCCCGCTGGCTTGACATTGGCTAGAACCCGGTGGGGGTCGATACCCACCGCGGCCGCGATCATGTGGGCTGAAGACTCCTGATCGCCTGTGGAGGGTGGGGTGTAGGGGTTAGGTTTTAGGACTTTCACCACCCAGGGTTTTTGGATTTTGTTTATCAGCAAATGGGGGTCGAGGTGCAGGGTTGGGATTATATATAGCAGCAGCCTTGCCCCAAAAATACCCTACACCCTCACACAAAAGCCACCCAAGTCACCACTACCACCCCCACAACATCCCCCCTCTCCTGTCCCCTCCTCCCCACCACCATCGCATAATATTCGCACCTGACAGCATCACCACCTCCACGCCAGCCTTCCTCAGCCCCGCCACAGTTTCCGCAGCCCCTTCCCGCACCTCGTCCGCCATCTCCACCACCCCCACGCACCGCCCCCCCACCCCCACAAACACCGTCGTCACGCTGCTGTACCCCCCACTCCTGCGTCCCCCCCCCTGCGTTTTCAGTAGCGCGTCCACCTGGTTGGGGGTGGAGGGGGTGCCGGTCACCCCCTGCCGCTGCAGCCAGTCTGCAGTACCCACCACCACCGCCACCTGCCCCACGTTGGCGCGCACTCCGCTGCCTGGTTCCTGTTGAAAGGCCTCGTCGGGGTCTATGGCCAGGCTGGGGCCGCCTGCGCAAACAGAGTTGCAAATGCGTCGGGATTATGGCAAAGAGATGGCGCTTTCCTTTGAATTAATACTAACTGTTTATATTTGTTTTTGCACATGTAGAGGTTTAATTCGGAGTACTTTAGCCCCTTCCCTGGTGCCTGGCTCCCGTTGTACTCCCTGACTTCCCCTTCACCCCCACACCCATGCCCCATCACTACCTGCGCTCCCCGGCGCCACCACAATAGACAGTGCAGTGGTGCCACGCGTGTCATACCCTAAACCCTCAACTCTGCACTCCCGCAAGCCAATCCCCCTCTCCCAAAGCCAAAAAGAAGCCCACCTGCGCTGTCCGCAGCCGCCACAATAGCCCGCGCAATGGGGTGCGTGGTCTGGCGCTCCACCGCCGCAGCCACCATCAGCACATCCTGCTCGCTCATGTCTGCCTGAATGGGTGCTACCCGCGTGACCAAGGGCCGACCCACAGTCAGCGTGCCGGTCTTGTCAAACACGATGGTGTCGATGTGGGAGGTGGTTTCAAGAATGTCGCCGCCCCTGTGGGAACCACGCAAGGGTTTAGGGGCTGGGTTAGGGTTTAGGGTGCTGGCCTTGTCACACACGATGGTGTCTCCATGTGAGAAATTATCGAAAGGGATGATTCTGCAAATGAGATGGATTAGCACATGAGGATATGACTTCGGCAATGAGTGGGTGTGGACGGGGCTTTGCCAGTCTGGGTTTCTCGGGGTAATGATGGCTCTCTGCATTGGCTTTTCCCATCATTCCAAGCTCACCTGGGCTGGTGGGTGGAAACTAATCGTAACCAAATCATGATAAACATGATATAATAACATTGGGTGAACAACAACCTCTCCCCTCCCCATTTCCTCTCACCGTATCAACAGCCCCCTCCGCGCAGCCGCCGAAGTTCCCACCAGTACCGCAGTGGGTGCCGCAAGCCCCAGCGCGCAGGGGCAGGCCACCACCAGCACGTTACATGCAAGCTGCAGGCCCAGCAACACCGCCGCGCCGCTGCCCGCGCCCGCACTCAACACCTGCGGGGAATGGGCTTATTCAGTGACAACTACTCTCAAGGGAAATAATAGTTTAATGGTATACTTCTCCTGATGGCTCCTTCCTTTAAATGATAATGAAACAATGCTTGTTTTAACCCTAACATTCTTCTGTTTGTACTCTTTTTCCACTACATCCTTTTGTCCGTTTGCTTGAAAGTTACAATGCTCACTGCAAGTCGCCCCGCAATCCTGCCGCCCGTTACTGCGCGACCACACCCCCCACCCCCCACCACCACCCCAAGACTCCACACCACTCCCCCATCACACGCTCAACTGCCCCAGTCCCGCACCTGAGGGAACAGCTTGGTCCCAATGGTTGCCCAGAATGCAGACGTCACCCCCAAAACCCCCATCACGCCATATGCAAACCGCTCAATGATCTGGCAAGCAAACCGCTGCACACTCTACATCCCACACACCACCACAACAATCCCGCTCATCCGCCCCTCCACACATTTCCCCCACCACCACCTCAAAACCCCCCCAGCCCCTCACCTGAGGGAAAAGCTTGGTCCCGATCGTGGCCCAGAACGCAAACGTGACCCCCGAAACCCCCATCACACCGTATGCAAACCGCCCCGCGATCTGATCCGCCAGCCGCTGCACAGGCGCGGTGCGGGCCTGTGCGGTCTCCACCATGCGCACAATGTCTGCAATGGCGGTGGCGTTGCCCGCTGCCTCGGCCCGCACGGTGAGCCTGCCGTCGTAGTTGACGCTGCCTGCGGCTACCTTGTGGCCTGGCGAGGGATTATGGGTCAGTGGACTGGCTTGTGTAGGGTTTTTGTAGGGTTTTTTGTATAGTTGCAGTGGTGATTTGCAAGGGGGCAAAGTGGTTCCACTATGCGCACAATGTCGGCTATGGCGGTGGCGGTTTAGGGTTTAGGGATTAAGACAATATAGGAATTAGGGTATGGCGGTGGCATTGCCCGCAGCTTCGGCCGGCACGGTGAGCCTGCCGTCGTAGTTGACGCTGCCTGCGGCTACCTTGTGGCCTGGCGTGGGAATTTGTAGGTCAGTGGATTGTCTTTGTGGTGTTTTTGTGTGGGGTTTCTGTGGTGAGTTGCTTGGGGTTTGGGTAATTACGGTGGTGGCCCTAACCACCACCAGGCCATGCACATGATACAATCCCTCAGGACCACCAGCAAACCCCCCACACTGGTACCCATGAATTCCATGTAACAATTCCTGGTCAGCTTTGTGGCCCCTTCTGCTGCCCTCACCTTCGAATTTGTTGACAGGGAGCGGCTCTCCAGTGAGTGTGGACTCATCCACCGAGCTGCGCCCATTCACCACCAGGCCGTCCACAGAAATCCCCGGGCAGCACCACCAGCAAATCCCCGGGACTGGTATCCACAATACTACATATACTGGTCACATTATTATTCTATTTCTATTTCTATATTGGTCACCTTTTTCAACCTTTTGGCAACCTCACCTTCAAATTTGTTGACGGGGAGCGGCTCCCCAGTGAGTGTCGACTCATCCACCGAGCTGCGCCCATTCACCACCAGGCCATCCACAGGAATCCTGTCCCCGGGCAGCACCACCAGCAAATCCCCGGGACTGATGGCCTCGGAGGGCACCTCCCGCCATTCCTCGTCCTTGAGCAGCAGGCGGGCGCGCGCGGGGAGGAGACCCTACGGTAGGGTTTACAGTGTGTCAATAATTACCCTAACATAGGGTGACGAGACCATAAGGATGGGTTACAAGGTGCGACAAACAATTCCTTGCAGCAGAGTTAAAATTCTGTACTGAAACAAATGGCCAAGAAAATGTCCCTGGCCCATAAACACCATTGAAGGCCACCTTACCTGCAGCGCCACCATATCCGCCGACGCCTGCAGCTTGGCCCGCTCCTCCAGCGCCCGCCCCACCAGCACAAACCCTAGCAGCATGGCGGGCTCCTCGAAAAAGGTGGTCCAACCCAGCCCGGGAAGCAACGCAGCTACCGTCGATACCCCAAACGCAGCGGTGGCGCCCAGGCCTACCAGGCTGTTCATGTCTGGTTGGCGCATGCGCAGGGCTTGGAAACCCTCCGTTAGGATTTCTCGGCCGGGGCCTGCGGGGTGTGGGATGGGGGGTGGGTGTGTGGCAGTGTTGAGACACGTGGCCCACAAAACACACTACAACCAGGCCATCTCTACTCGACCGGTGGCCGCAACTAATGAATTTCCCTGATATTTGTCACAAACATCCCGCCCGCACCCACCCACTAAGAAGCGTGATGGCGGAGAGAGACGCGCTGACCGGCGTGTGCCCCATGCAGTGCAGCCACATGGGCTTACCCGCCCACATGTGAGACATATGGTCCACAAAGCACACTACAACCAGGCCATCCCTACTCGGCCGGTGACCGAAATTAATGGATTTTCTTATTGACTAATGCCACAAAATTCCCGCCCTCACCCACCTAGCAGCGCGATGGCGGACAATGACGCACTGACGGGCGTGTGGCCCATGCAGTGCAGCCACATGGGCATGCCCGCCCACATGTGAGACATGTGGCCCACAAAGCACGCGGCAGCCAGCAACCAGGCAGTGACCAGGCGCCCAGTGGCGGCAGCCAGGCGCCGCTCCCGCTCCTCCCGCTTGCGGCGCACGATGGCGTTGGAGGCGCCCGTGGCGTCCGTCAGGCTGCGCATCTTGGAGGAGAATCCGTTGGCTGTGAGCACCTGCATTTGCAAATGAAATCACATCTTAATGGACTTCATTACTAAAACAACTATTAGAGAATCCATTGGCGGTGAGGACCTGCGGGGATGGGCCATTTAATGCCATTTAGTACCATCTAATACCATCTAATACGAGGTGGATATGGCCAAAATGGCCTCACGAGGATGAAGGGGACTTGTCTGAGTCTATATCAGTCGCGTTTGTTTTAGAGATGTAGTATAATTTTAACCATTGTGTAGATTTAACTTTTCTTGTTGGTTATTTTCTTCCTCATATTGGACAGCCGGTGTTGGCTTGCAAGTGGTTTGCGATTGTTGCAGAGAGGGGGACTGTAGGCAATGGACCTGTGATGCGCGGTGCGCACAGGGCTACACGGGTTGCTGTGCATATCTTGGTAGGATTTTGAGATTCAACATAATATAAACCGGCGTCATGACCCTGACCAAATGCACATGGCATCAACAGCCTGCGTTCCCTGGTGACCGCGTGGCAGTCTCCTCGCCAAACCACCACAAAAGCCTTTCTTGACCGACGACCAGACTTCCAGGCGGCTTGCTGGAGCCATTACAAGGACATCAAATTGCACAGACCCAGCCCCTTCACATGTGGGTGCAAGGCCCCCTATGCAGTGGCCCACTTCCGCTTGCACACTCCTAATTAGCTCACCCTCGATACATGCGCTACATGCGTGCTGCCACTGTGCAAACGCCTACCTAGACACTGACGCTGCCAGTCAACCATGCAAAATGCAAGTCCAATATGGCCCTTCTGTGCCAGCGGCGCCCCGCGCCACTCCCTAATGTTCATCCAAAACAAACCGCAAGTGTTTATTCAGGGCATGCCGTCAAGGTTAGTGCCTGACACCTGGCAGGGGCCCAAATCGCACGGGGTCCTTGCCCCGAACGATATCACTCTCTGGGAAAAGCCATTGCCATTACTATGCCAGGCAAGTCTGTGCTGCCCCTAAGCAGATGTCCGGGGACCTTAACCATGGCCCAGCTACGCCCTCCCTCTGCCAAGCTATGCCCCGCCCATGCCAGGCTATGCCCCAGCGATACCAGCCAGCACCACATGCGCCCAGCCCACACCAAGGCATGCCCGTCTATGGCAAGCCACGCCCGCATGCTATGCCCCGTCCATGCCAAGCCACGCCCACATGCTATGCCCCGTCTATGGCAAACCACGCCCGCATGCTATGCCCCGTCCATGGCAAACCACGCCCGCATGCTATGCCCCGTCTATGGCAAGCCACGCCCGCATGCTATGCCCCGTCATGTCAAGCCATGTCCACATGCCTCATCTACACCAGGCTTTGCCCTGCCAGCACCAGGCTATGCCCTGCCTATGCCAGGCTATGCCCCGTCTGCGCCAGCAGCGCCTGGGTCACCCCCACGCACCGCACACCCGACTTGAAACCAGACCCCGTCAGCACCTGTGCCATGCCCCATCCAAAACGTCAACACAACTCCCCGAAAACCCAGAAATCCACACTTCAAAACTCCAACACGCACCAAAAGATGGAAAAACGTTGCCGACCTCGGCAAAACCCTAAACCAGCACAGCAAACCCTGTGCCCCTGGTGCCCAACCCTAAACCCTCGTGGCAAACCCTATCCCTACTGGCAAACTCCACCGAACCCTTTGCTTTGTACCCACACTACTTTCGGGCTGCAAGTCAACGCCACTCGTTCGCGCATGTCTAGATATTATTATAGTGTATGGTTTATACATTTTAAGGAACGTTATCATAGGCGTCCAGAGGGGATAAATGAAATCACCTCCGGCAAAACCTCCTCAGTTTCACCAAAAGCTTGTTATTCCAACCCCACGAGCCTCGTTTAATGCAGCGCACCACGAGCCGACACCCCATGTGCATGCATTCCTGCCTCTTTAATATGCCAACTCCTGGGGATTTGTCATGCTCTCCTTACCTCTGCGAGTGACTGCCCCACTGTGGCCAGCGCACCATCCACCTGCTTGCCGGTAGGCGCCCCAGGAGGCATCAGAACGCGCACCAGCGCGGTTTCGGTGGCCAGGTTGACCGCAGCCTGCAGAGGGCGGGAGGGTTTAGCGTCAGGGTTTTATGGCACAACCACAACGCTGTGACACATTGCCATGCAGTGTCATGGGTTGAGCTTAACAGCAGCCTTGAAGGGTTTAAATGACCAGGTTGGCCAGGTCGGGACCCGCCTGGTCCCGCACGCAACGGGTTGCTACACCTGCTTCACTATGTTCTGCTCCTCCAGTATGCAGGGGGCGGGAGAATTAGGGTTTAGGGGTTAATGGCCTGGTTGGCCCCACCTGGTCCACGCTTGCCATGGGTGGCTACGAGGGTCTAGGTTTAGGGTTCAATGCCCAATGCGGCCGCGCCATGGGTTGCTATGCCTCTCACCTGCTTCACCAGTGTCTGCTCCTCCGGTATGCAGGGGGTGCGAGGGTTTAGGTTTAGGGGTAATTGTTTAGGGTTCAAAACGCCTCGCACCTGCTTCACCATCGTCTGCTCCTCCAGTATGCGCCGCACGCGGCTCACGCAGCCCCCGCACTTCATGCCTGCACCAGGGGGGCTGGGTTAGGCACTGGGGTGTGCAAGGCGGTGCACGATACCGCAATAACACCCACCACCGCCACGCATGTGTACAGGAAAAATCCAACGCATTGTAACCAATGCGTTCCGTCAGCACAGCCAGATGGCAGCCAGCTATGCAAAAGCCGCGCAAAAAAAGGATGTGCCCTGGTCCTAACTTACAGCATGCTGATGTTTGCGCATTCAAGGTCCTACTGGGTGATGTCAGCCCGCGTGGCCCTGACCTTAGCGCCAACTGCTGGCGCTGTAAGCTTCACCCAACACCAAATCCAACATAACCACTTGGTAGGTGCAGCATCCAGCTTAAGCAGAGCATCGTAATGAAAATGCAAGGCTTTCTTACCTGACACATCCAGCAGGACCACCTCCTCCATGGCCTTGTCAACATCCAGAGGCAGGGCAGTGGTTGCCTCCACACCCTCTGCACTGGCACCTGCCCCACCGCCCCCACCGTCCCCGCCCCCACCAAAGCCGTTCCCAATCCCCACGCTGCCACCGCCACCCCCCACCGCCGCGATGCTGAAGCTCCTTGACCAGTTCCTTGCAGCGCTGCGCATGCTTTGAAAGCAGGACGGTGTGTGTGTATGGGGCCCATGGGCGTGGGCATGGGGTTTCCCATTCGCGGTGGGCTCATGGCAAGCGGTACACCTCGATGCAAGGAGCATCGGCCTCAGCTGGCTCGCCCGAAGAGACCTCATCCCAAGCTTGACGGGCCACGAACGCAGGAGCTCGGGGGGGCATTGCAGCAGGGGCCTGGGGGCCAAGCTGCGTCGACTGGTGCCAGAGACTGCCCTGCCGCAGTGCGTGAGCGTGCTGGGCCTCGTCAGCAGGCTGGCCAGCGCTGTCATGGCGTTACATAACCCAGGGATGCGAAGGGAAAACTATGGGTTACGAGGGTAGCGCTGGGTACATGCCCTGGTTGCTATGTGGGTGTGGAGGACCGTCGTGCAGTTCGGCACAGCCTACGAACGATGTGGCGTTCACTGGGAGGAGCAAGAACCCAACGCTGGACAATAATGGGGACTTGGGCTTTGCTTGTAGCTTCTTTTCGGGGTTTAGAAGGCTGTTGTCAAGCCTTCTTCCTGGGCCTATCGCAAGGAGGCTATCTTGGCACGTGATTGATCGAAAAAGTGCTGCCAGGTGGCGCCTTTACATAATTCCTAGCTTTTCGAAGCAAAAATCGATTGATAACAAATTTAATCCTATTTAAATTCTCCTTCCTCCCGTGTTTCGCTTGACTTCACGCACTACCCCTTGTGGCGTGGGTGTTGCAGCCAAACTTTAAAAACGCTTGGACGTTGCGCCCACCTAGGGATTGTGTGCAAAGTAACAACCGCTGAACCACCTGACATCCACCCGTGTAAGGCGAAGCAGGCAGTCACTGACCTGTCAAGGTTGTGGTCGCAACATATGGCCCTATGTCCGACCCGTAACATGTTGTATACAACCCCAACTCCGTCGTGCTCTCCGTTGAGGGCCTCTGGAGAAACGCCAGCCAGCCCTGCCCACTCCAACCGTTACCAACTGCAGAGAATCCCCGCAAAGAGCTCCAGGCTCGGCCACAGTCGTCTGCACTTTCGGTGTTTGCCCCAACAGGGTCCAGCCTCGTTACCCTCTCGTCCAGCTGGGTCAGTGAAAGCAGCGTCGGACTTGAGACCGCAAGGGACAGAACCAAAAGGTGGGTACACACAGAAAAACCTCGTTTCGGAAAACCGATGCACTTCAGAGTGGAAAGGGCTCCTCTCTATGGAACGATGGCATCTCGGTTCATCTGGATTTTGGGGTTTGAACGGGAGATCTGCATCCACAGATCACGTATGCATGGAGGCGATTAGAAGCTGTGTATGAAAGTAGTGGACCTGGTGCAGTGTTCTTGTGTTTTGTGGGTGGTTGAGTGGGCGTAAGTTGTGTGGCATGATGGAACACCTTGGGTGCCAACTCTGAAACCCCAGTTGTCACAGCCCTTTACCTCTAGTCCAGTCCTATTGAATTTGCACCTCCACCTTGCAGAAACGCTTTACAATTTTTCCTAATGTTTTATGGGTGCCTTAGGTCGCTTAACCTGTGTGCCTACAAAAGGGGTTAACTGAAACCCTCCTGTTGCCTCAGCCCTGAGGCCCTAGGCCCTAGACCCTTGCTTCCAACCCTCAATTCATCCTTACCTTGTAGAAACGTTTTCAGCCCTGCCGGGGGTCCAGCGGCCCAGGTCAAGCAAGCAGCGCGATGTGTGCAAAAAGGCAGCAGCTGTGCTGGTGGAGGTCCAAGTCAGCACACCAACCCAGGAGCCGCCCAAGTGGAAGCGCTGGCTGCAAAGCCCCCATGACCCAGCCATCTTTGCGCTCGCCATCCCCTCAGTGCTTGCGCTGGCAGCTGACCCCCTGTTATCGATGGTGGACACCGCGTTTGTGGGCCGGCTAGGACCCAACGCCCTGGTGAGTGCTGTGCAGCAGCGTGGTTTCACCCTAAAACCCAACTGTAGTCAGTTTATTACATGCATCAGGGCAGATACAATCAAGTGATTCAACTGGCTTTGCATGCGCGGCGCCAATCAGGTTATATATTGCACCCCATAAGGGCTGACTTGGCCCAGCAGGATCCCACCTGCAGCGATACCGTGCACAGTGGCTCAGTGACCCCAGCTTCTGCCCTTGCGCTATGCAGTCAGAGGGACCTGACTCATCGCACACAATAGCCGTCGCTGCAGTATTGACAGAGCCATTCTAGCTCAAGAACTTGATGCCGCACGCCACATTCCTGCAGGATGGCGTGGTTGGTTGTTTCATCCTCCCCGAGGCACGCATGCAACTGTAGTGGTATGTTAATGTACTGACAAAGCTGTGCAATGCAGGCTGCGCTGGGAGTGAACACGGCGCTGTTCACTTTTGCGTTTGTGGTTTTCAACTTCCTGGCGACAGCAACCACGCCGCTTGTGGCAGCGGCAGCGGCGGGCAACCAGCGGGAGCAGGTGAGCCACAGTTTTGCACCCACCCACCAAAAAAGCATGACACCGTCTATTAGAGCTAGGTAGCGGCTCCACGCACTCCCATCCATGCGTCCATGTGAGCAGCCAGCCTTGCACATGCGGCCCCAAGCACGATGGTGTTGAACTCTCCTACATACCATCTATGGCACCGGTTGTAAGCGCCTGTGCAACATCTGGATACGCCACAATATTTTCATGCCACTTGCGGCCCAATGCACTGGTCATAACATCTGTGGCACCGGTTACACCATCTGGCGGTGTTGGGGAACCTTTGCACGACGCTTCTAAGCAGCGTTGAGCCTGTGCAAGACATTTGCTCGGCACTGGAAACAGCGGCTTTGCCGATTATAGCCTGGCACCCACTGGTTGACCCTCCACTCAACACGTTGTCCTTGGTATTGCCCAGGCGGGCCGGATCGCCTACCAGGCCCTCGGGCTAGCCCTCGTGTTGGGGTTTGGCCTGACGGGAGCCCTCACATTTTGGGCGGATGGCGCGCTGAGCTTGATGGGGGCGGGGGTGGAGACAGGCAGCCTGCACGAAGTGTCCCTGGAGTTCCTCCAATACAGGCAAGGGGGGATGTAGGGTTGAGGGCGTGGGGGTGTGGGGGTAGTGGTGGGGACGGGGAGGTCTGCAGGCAGAGTACAAGCAGTACTGGCAAGGGGTGTAGGGTCTATGATTCGGGGTTCGGGGTGTGGGTGCATGCGGTCTGCACCAGGGTCCCGGAAATGCCTCCAATACAGGCAAGGAGTGTGTTACCAAGAGATGTTCCACAAGGATATACTAGGTTGCCTTTTACAGTCAGAGTCAGCAAGCGGGGCGAGTTTGCTGCGCAGGTTACAAGTTCTGCCCATAAACGCCCACCCTGTTAGGGTTTAGGGTTTGGTTTAGGGTCTAAGCATGCGCATGTCTGATAAGCCGCGGAACCGTTTGGTTATGTTAGTTAGTTGGTTATATGCATTCCAGCAATTCAGCCAGATTAGCAGTCAGACGTGCACAACCCTAAACCGTATGCCCTTTCCATGCAGGGCGATAGCGGCTCCCGCGGTACTCCTCATGACGGTAGGCCAGGGCCTGTTCCGGGATCTGTCGGACATGAGCTTGACCCTAAACCCTAAACCCTAAAGGGTTGACGCAGTGTACCCCTGTATGTGGGCAGGACTTGTATCTGCTCAACACCCTAGCCCTGCCTGCTAAAATGTGATTCTCTGTACTCCCCATGCAGGGCGATAGCGGCGCCCGCGGTGCTCCTCATGACAGTAGGCCAGGGCTTGTTCCGGGGGCTTTCAGACATGCGCACGCCGCTCTACATCACCGTGGGCGCCAACCTGATCAACCTGGCACTCGACTGCCTGCTCATCTTTGGGTGGGGGTACGGGCCCAACGGCGCCGCCATCGCCACCACCACTGCCGAGTGGGTGGCTGCCATTGCCTATCTGGCCATCCTGACCACCAAGCAGGAGCAAATAGGTGCGTTGAGTTGTAGGGTTTAGGGTTTAGGGTTTTGGTGTGCATCGTGCGTTGCAGGCATGCACACGGGACGGTATGCTCATCTTAGGCAAAGCAGGAGCAAATTGGCGTGTAGAATTGTAGGGTTCTTGGTGTAGGGTGTAGGGTTTGGGGTTTGTGCGGCATCACCCTCGCACTGTGGGCTGCACATTTTGCAAATTGAACTACCATGCCCAAATTGAATTACCACGCCTGGCTGTCAAAGCGACGTGACCCCAACCTCTGTTCACCTTAAACCCTAAACCCTATACCCTGTACCTACGTAGCAAACCCTAAGCCGCACCCATGGCTCGCGCAGTGATGTGGCCCCCGCCATCGGTCCAACTGGACAAGCTATACGAGGAGTATGCGCCGCTGCTCAAGGCAGGGGGGGCTGTCCTCATGCGCACCGCGCTCCTGCTGGGGACGAAAACCCTAGCTGCGGCCACCGCCACAAGGTGCGAAAACCCTAGCCTTGCTGCTGACCGCCTGTGTGGCTGAGTGGCTTGCCTACCCCCTATGCATAGTACCCACACACACCCTCCCACCCTTTCCCACACCCAACCCCCTGGCACTGCACCCCTCTTCGTCGCACAATGGCCTGAGCATTAAACCCTTACATCTGCCTGCAGGCTGGGTGCGGTCCCCGCCGGCAGCCACCAGATCCTCATGCAGTTGTGGCTGCTCTCCTCCATGGTGGTGGACTCCCTCACCTAAACCCTACACCCTAAACCCATACCAAGCATTTTGCCCCGCACACTGCTTCCACTTGGCAATGCCACCCTTCCCCGCAGTACCCTAAACACTGAAGAACTTATTTCTTGCAGGCTGGGTGCGGTCCCTGCGGGCAGCCACCAGATCCTCATGCAGCTGTGGCTGCTCTCCTCCATGGTGGTCGACTCCCTCGCCATCTCCGGCCAAACCCTCGTGGCCGCCAACCTCGGCCAGGGCCGCCCCGACCGCGCACGCGCAGTCTCGGACCGACTCCTTGAGTTGGGGGTAGCCATGGGTGTGGCGCTGGCGCTGGGCTACGCGGCGGCTGCGCCGCTGATCCCCACCATTTTCACGGACGATGCCGCGGTGGATGCGATGGTGTTTTCGCTGCTGCCGCTGGCGGTGGCGATGCTGCCGGTGAACGCGGTGGTGTATGTGCTGGATGGGGTGCTGGTTGGGGCCTCGGACTTCAAGTTCCTGGCAGGTGGGTGGTGGTGGTGGTGGCTTGGTGGTGGTGGTGGAGGATGAGATGTGTTGTTGCTGTTGCCGCTAGTGATGGCCAGGGTGGCGGTGAATGCTGTGGTCTATGTGCTGGATGGGGTGCTGGTGGGTGCGTCTGACGTCAATTGTTGTGGCAGGTGGTTGGTGGTGGTGGTGGCTGTGGTAGTGGTGGTGGAGGATGGGGTATTTTTCTGCTGCCTGCTGCTGACGGTGACCAATGCTGCCTGGGTAGTGGTCACATGCAGTTTTTTTGTGCTGGATGGTAGGGGCATTGCACTTCAAGTGCGTGGTAGGTGGGTTGGGATGGCGGTCTTGGAGCCTGTCGGTACCGGCATTGAAAGGTGGCATTGGTTTCTCTCCCCCGGGCAATCTATATCAAGATTAGAGCTCATAAAGCCACCACATGCCGGAATGTGAAACCCCAGTCCCATTCGCACCATTGCGCCATAAATGCTGTTCAAAACCTCATGTGCAGAACCCCTAGTCTAAAACCCTAATTCGCCCCATTTCCCCTGTCCCAGGTGCCATGCTGCTGGCTGCCACCGCCACTGTAGCCGCGCTCCTGGGGGTGGAGGGCACGGGCATGGGTCTGCAAGGGGTGTGGCTGGCCCTGGCGCTGCTCATGGGGGGGCGAGCAGCCACCCTGCTGTGGCGCTACCACTCCCCAGACAGTCCTGTACCCCCCTTGCTGCCGGTCAAGGTCGAGGAGGGGGGGCCGGACAGGAAACAGCTTTGAGGGTGGGGCGCTGTAGGTGGGAGGGGGGTGGGTTGGGTGAAAACGCGGGGAGGGTGAGAGGGAGGGGAGGGGGGTTGTACACAAAAACAGCTGTGAGGGGACACTGGTTGTTCATCCTGGCGCTCGCCCATCCTGGTTGCACACGTGAAGCAGATTGTGAGGGGATGGGGTTCATCATGGGGAGTGAGAGGCGATGGGGGCTTGGGGGGAGACCGATACCAGCTGTTGGGGGGAGCACGGATTGTACAGGTAGTGTGGAAAGGGGGTGCAGCGAGGCACAGTGGCCTGGCGGGGGAGCATTTCCAACAGTTGCAGAGATGATAATTGCCAATCGTTGGCGTATTGCCAGGTAATACCACGTGCTGAACTGCAATTTGGAATTTTCGCGTTTTCTTCTTGTAGGGTGTAACCTTGCTTTTGGGGGGCTGCCCACTACCCGGCGTGTGTACCAGGAGCGTTCACCCTGGCTGCTTTTGCAGTGCAGTGCATGGGGATTTTCGTGGGGATTTTCAAGGGAGAATTTGCCTTTGCAGTGCAGTGCATGGGGATTTTTCTGGGAGAATTTGCCTTTCCCTCCCCTTACAATGTGGATGGGTGTCATGTGGGTGTCGAGCATTTGGCTTAGGTTTGCCCCCTTCCCCCCTAATCCACTGCTGATAGGGTTCCTTACATTTCAACGAGCATTCCCGTGCATGGCCACTTGGTGCTTTTGCGGCTTGTTACATGTGGGGTTTTTATTTGGATCAGCTGGGATTAGCCTGCTGCATGTGCGGCTCGAATACTTGTTGTACCATATCGGCCACAGCACTGAATGCATGCTGGGCGTGTATTGGGGACCTTTAAAGTTGGCTATTTCTCAGAATCTAGGCTGCCCCCGACACTCCCTCTTTATTATAGCCTGGGGTGTGCAAGCCAGTTGCACGGGGGTTCCAACGTCCATTGTATCCATTTTCCTAGCCAAACCTGAAAGTTGGTATCATACCTCAACATGTTGTGTGTACTCGGCGTCTTTTAAAGCTGGGGAGCACTCTCAAGCTTGCACTGCTTCCCCTCCACCAACTAGGGCCTGCGAGGGGATACTTTCATTTTGCTGTGAACATCGCTGCGAGGTGTCTGAGACAAAACTGTGTTTCTGCTATCAGTCCGCTCGTTGTTCTTCCTTGTACACTAGCAAATGTGAGCGCGCGTGTAGATACCATAGGCAGTCTGTCTGACCATCCCAGTGCGTCTTTGGGTGCTGTTTGGAGTTCCAATCATAGAGCGTAATACCGTAAAGTGACTATTGCAGCCTGTGAGAGTGTTCATAAATGACTCGTGATAACATGATGTTGCATTATGTCCTTGTCATTGTCAACCTCAGGTTGGTGCCACAGTACACTGTACTGTCAGGTAAACCCTAAACCATAAACCTTTAAAGTGCTGGTTTGAAAACCCATTACATGTTTCGAACGGAATTTCAATAAAAACAATTGTGTGGACTGACCATGGACATCAACAACCGCCCCAGGGCCAGCAGCCTCCTGAGGATTGCCCACGAGGGTCAGGCCCTGTGCATTGCATTGCACTTTACAGAAGACGTTGGGGCCGAAAAGCCTTCCCGTGCATGCAGTATCCCGCTTGGTCGAGGCTCCTAGGATTTAAGTGAGGTAGGGACGTCCTGAGTACTCCCAGGGATTACATGGGGATTTAATCTCCTGCGCAGTTTGACGATAAGACATGTAAACCACCGGTCTGCACGCATACCACTTCTAATAGCTCCTGCAGGCTTCAGTGCAGGTGGAAATGGCATGACTTGCCAATGGGGTTCATGTCTAATCAACAGCGTTACTCACTAATGCAACTCCTGTACTGCAGCAGTTTCTTGCCTGCAGTGATTATCGTAGCAAACAGCATGCACAGCTCCATCCATGCATCCATCGTCACCAGCCGCTGCTATGCAAGGCAATGCCATGCATTCCAGGCTATACAAGACATGAACTTCATTATTACACTGTCGTAGCATTTGACAAATTGGTGTACTCCGCTAGGCTACCAACGTAAAACTATTGGCTTGCAAGTTCCCCGCAGTGCGCTCTGAGCATGAGTCCTCAGATTACCTTGAATACAAAAATAGTTTGGCACTTCAACGGCATGAATGCCGTTCAAGTGCCAGGCTATTTTTGCATATTCAGGGTAAACCAATTAGGGCAGTGTGGGACACTTGCCAGCCAATGCCATACGATGCCGGTAGCGTAGCACACCATCTCAGAAAATGCTGTGGACCTCAATCCCCACATGGCGCCCCACACAAGAATGTCAGAGAAAATGGAGAAAACAATCAATACTGTACACCAATCAGAATCTAGCGGAATGTTAACGCCAGCTGAGTTTGAATACAACAACCAGATAGGAAGTTGCGTTATCCAACCTCAGCTGCCTCTACCACTCCACTGGGGTCTGATTGCGCTTCAACATGCCATTCACTACAGCAACGTTAGTGCCAAAGCCCCCACTGATGCTGCGGCAGGAGGATGGCTGCTTGCAAATGTGCTAAACCCTAAAACCCTACAACCCCACTGATGCTGCGGCAGGAGGATGGCTGCTTGCAAATGCGCTAATATGTCATCCAGAGCATTCCTGCATCTGACATATACGTCCACCCCCTGGCCCCTGAATGGGAGTGCACGCTGCATACTCACCCCTATCCCTCCCTGTTGCAACCCCATGCCATAAACCCTAAACCGCAAACCCTCCCTGCTTCACCCTAAGCCCTTCCCGCTGCATGCCCCACCCACTACGCTCCATATCCAACCCCTCCGCAAGCCCTACACCCTCTCCACCGCACCTCCACCGGCTGCTTGCCCCGCATCCCATGGCATGCATACAGCCGCCACCATCCGCCCCATCCCAAAGCGACGCCTGCTGCAGCACCCTAGCTGCAATACCCTAGCTGCAATACCCTAGCTGCCGCCAGCTGGAGGGCCTCGCTGCCGCGCGCAGCTCCTTGGCCACATACAGTAGTTGCAAATGGCGTGAAACTCCTCCGCAATCCCCATGTCAGGGTTTAGGGTTTAGGGTTTTGAGCTCCTTGGCCACATCGTTGCAGATGGCGGCCAACTCTCCGCAATCCCCAAGTTAGGGTTTAGGGTTTAGGGTTTTGAGCTTGCTGGCCTCATCGTCGCAGATCGCGGCAAACTCCTCCGCAATCCCCACATTGGCCTCCAGTCCCTGGGGCGCCCGGCGGGGGACCCCCTCCCAGGTGTTTTCCGTCCAAAACAGCGCGGCCAGGCGCCTGATTAACCCCTGGTAGGGTTTCTTGCATTTCCGCAGCTGCTGCTCAAATTCCCACGTCATGGCGTAGATCTTATCCTTTTTCACCCCCCTACAAAAATGGTACAAGCAATGTCAGGAAGGGCTGGGTGGCGCACGCTTGTGCAAGGCATTAGATTGCTGATCTGGCTTTCTTGCTGGATTGCATGTAAATTATTATGATTACTGACCCACCTTGCGCCCAAGGCATGCCTCCAGTGCAGCCTCCCGTTGGAGGCGATGTCCATGAGCGTGTACAGGGATGCCTCCAAATCCCCGGCCAGTGAGGGGCCCTGGTCGACCAGTACCGCTGAGTAGCGGTGGGTTACCAGCCTTGGGGTGTCGCTATCGAGGCTGCAAGACCCTTGGAGGTCAATTAGGCAGAGGTGGTTGTTGTGGATGAGCACGTTGCCCCGGGAGATGTCGCCATGGACCATGCCCGCCTGTTGCACACGGGGTTTAGGGTTTAGAGTGTCTTCATGCCTTGTGCGCCATGGCGCGCAGCGAGAGCGGGGTTTAGGGTTTAGGAATAAGGGAGATATCGCCATGGAGCATGCCGGCCTGCTGGGCCATGGCGCGCAATGCGAGTGCTTACTTAGGGTTTAGGGTTTAGGGTTTAAGGCGCCTTCATGCCTTGTGCGCCATGGCCAGTAGCGTGCGTGCGACTTAAGGGTTTAGGGTTTAGGGTGCCTTCAAGCCTTGTGGGCCATGGCGCGGAGCGCGAGTGCCAACTCAGGGTTTAGGGATTAGGGATTAGGGTTTAGGGTTTAAAGTGCCTTCGTGTCTTTTCCGCCATGGCGCGCAGCGTGCGTGCCAGCTGTCCAAACAGGACTTAGGGTGTAGGGTTCATGGTTTAGGGTGCCTTCATGCCTGTTCCGCCATGGCGCGCAACGTGAGCGCCAGGTCCCCGAGCAGGGTTTAGGGTTTTAGGTTCAGGATGTAGGGTGCCTTCATGCCTTGCGTGCCATGGCGAGCAGCGTGAGTGCCAATGTAGGGTGTAGGGTTTGGGGATTAGGGTTTAGCAAGATACCAACTTATGTTTAGGGTATAGGGTGTAGAGTTTAGGGGCCTTCGTGCCTTTTCCGCCATGGCGCGCAGCGTGCGTGCCAGCTGTCCAAACAGGGCAGCCACTGTTGCGGGGTTGTGGTGGTCCACGGATATGGGCGGCGCAAAGGGCTGCAGCACCAAAAACTGGTGCTGCTTGTGGGTTCCCCTGTGAATCAGACGCACCACGTGCTCCACACCCGCCTCCTCGAGGGTCTGCAGGGCAGGGGCCTGCGCATCCAGGATGGGCGGGAGCATCATGGATGTAACACAATTTTGTTTTTTACTTTATGACCAGTCAGCAATGATGACTCGGCATGCATATGATGCACGTGACGCTGTGTCACATGGGCTACCTGCTGTGTAGCTTCACGTGCGTGCTGAGTGGCCTGCGGATCCAGGAGGGGGGGAGCATGCCATGGTTCGGTCTGTGGTCCGCCGGCAAGGGATGCATGATGGTTTCAGGTTGTGGTTTCAGGCATGATGTGGGGTGCACTGGTGAGGGGTATATATGAGTGGTGGTTTGCAAACTAGTTACAGGTTGTGGATTCCAGGCTGGTTGGGGTGCGCTGGCCTGGTGGCCTGGTGGTAAGCCAGCCTAAACCCTAAACCCTAAACAGGCCCTAGGATGTTTGTAATGCAGATGCCCGTGGGTGGCAAGGTTTAGGTTTAGGGTTTAGGGTTCAAAGTTTAGGGTTTAAACCAGGGTTTTAGCTCGGCATCAAGCTGGGCCAGTCTCCCACCAAGAGGTGCACCTGCAGGTACCCATGGGTGGCAAGGTTTAGGGTTTAGGGTTAAGGATTAGGGTTTAGACCAGGGTTTCAACTCAGCATCACACTGAGCCAGTCTCCCATCTAAATGCGCACCTGCAGACAACCGTACCCATGCGCCTTGCAGGTTGTCAATCACAATTTAGACTAACTTCAAGTCTTCTCCTGCCGCCCGCCTTGCAACACTCCCAGGGTCAGCCGCAATCATCCTGGCGAGTGCTGCCCTTCGTTGAGTAAACACGGCTCTGATCTGAGCATCAAGCTTGGCCAGTCTCCCATCCGGAGGCGCACCTGCAGACTGTAGGTAGGGTGCGCGTGTGTGGCAAGGTTTAGGATTTAGGGTTTGGACCAGGCACTCTACTCAGCATCAAGTTGGGCCAGTCTCAACTCCTGGTCCGCACCTGAGGACTGGTGGCAAAGTGCGCGTGGGTGGCAAGTTTTAGGGTTTAGGGTGTGGTGTTTAGAACATACTTGCAGCACAGCATCGGGCTTGGGCAGTCTCCCACCTAGAGGCGCACCTGCAGACTGTTGGTAGGGTGCGCGTGGGTGGCAAGATTTAGGGTTTAGGGTATGGAAAACGCACAGGATCAGGTGTGGTGGCGGGGACAGCTAGGACAGCACGCCGCCCCCCGCAGGATTTAGGGTTTTAGAGTTTATGGTTTAGGGTCACGCACAGGATCTGGGGTGGTGGCACAGGCTGGGATACCAGGCCGGCCCCCGCTGCTGCCCCATGCTTTCCTGCTGAGGCGCTTGCTGGCTGCACTGTGCACAGGTTGGGGTGGGGCAGCGACCTGCAGCGGAGCGAAAGGAGGGGCAGGAATAAGAAACAAGAATAATAATAGCGAGGACCCGCCGGGCAGGCGGGTTGCTTCCCCAGTCAAACCAGACGGAGGTTTAGGGTTAAGGGTTTAGGGTTTAGGGTGTTCACACAGGTTGAACGGAGCTGGAGGCAACAGGCGGACAGTGGTGGGCGGCGGGCCAGGCACCACACAAAAAGAATTTCATCTGTGGTTTGTGAATGCAAGTGCAAGGGGGGAAGTCAAGCAAACAAACACCAAGACGACACCTCCAGAAGACAGAGGCAGGACGGGGCCTGCCAGTGGCCTGCCATAGCAAAAGCAGTAGCACCATACTTCAATTTCACACAAGTGGCACACATGGGCCCAGTGGGGACATACAAAAGGCTTGGGCAACTACTACTTGGTTGGACCAACGGCACCAGGAAATCGAACCCTCCAGGGTTCCGGAAGGAGAGAAGGCCTCACCCTTTTGACCCACCTGTACGCCTGGCGAGGCCCTTCTGTTGCCCAACCGGTGTGCAAACATCGCACTGGCAGTGGGCACGCATGTGGGACACGTTCGTATGCCCTTGTCGTACGAACAGCGCTGCAGCCATGCGGCAGCGATAGCGAGGCGAGTTGCCGCATTGCTGTTGGCACACGAGGTAGCTACAGGTGACAGCGAGGCAATTGCGGACGACTTAAAGGGCTGATGCCCTCGCTGCCACGGCCCTGTGTTGCTTGCGCAAACTCATGCAACTTCTTAGTAGTATAGCAGCACTGGGTTTACCAAGCGGCTGCTAGCTTGTGGCTAGCTTAGGCTGCAGATGCATGCATGCATGCATATGCCTGCTTCGTGCCTCAACAACCTTGATGCATTGACAATGACAGTGGCCTGGAGTAGTTAAACACTGGGAGGTTTATTCGGCGTCGATAAAGTTGTTGATACGAAGGCGGGGAGGCTCTATAGACTGTAGTTTATGAAGCAGGCACTGGAGGATGGTTCAAACCGAGAAAGTCAATGCAACGCATACCGTGCCAATGCAACGTGTACGCACAAAACTGCTGCTTCGAATACGGTGCTTCCTTTTAGTGCACTGTTCTCTTTTCACTCTGCGTGCATTCCGCACGGCTGCCTCTTGTATGCCATATGCATGCATGCATTGCACCACCACCAGCGGGGATTGGCTGGAACTAATGGGGGATAGCGTTGGTGGGCAATGGACTCTTGGATTGGTGTACATGCTACTGGTGGCCAATCTGTGATGACCCAGCTCAGTCAAAGGATGCATCCAAAGGTCAGTGACCTGCTTTAAATTGCAAGTTACACACACACTGTCAACGGCATGTATTGTTGCAAAGGTTACGGATCATGACTGTCACCGCAACTTTAAATTATTTGAAGGTCGGGATGAATATCCACACTGGCACAATACTGGGCAAATACAGCGCAACAGTCAACATGCATGCCCATGGCCCGCAATAAAATGACATTCCATAACATGCCCTCACAACTAGGGATAAAACGCTGCCGCAGGAATGTCACTGTAACACTTAGGGGTGCGGTGTAAGCTATCCTGCATACATTGTGCCTCCCTCCTCAGAATCTGAACCCGCACCCAGATGCCTGCGCATGGCGCATCCCCTTCCCATCCACCCCTCTGTCTACACATTAACCCGCCAGCCGGCGGCCCACCACTTGTGATCACACGCCATTCCTGGTGAATGGGAACGCCTGGTGTGAGTACACAAAACAATAACAAGAAAAAACGAAAGGAAAGCAAGACCAAAAGCTCGAATATGGCCAAAATCCCTAAGCTGTGCAAGGAACGTCATGTAGTGGCTCAGCCCAAGAGCAAGAAACGTCATGCAGTGGCTCAGCCCAAGACCACGCCCACACTGGAAACGGGCAGCCAACAAGGCAAGAAAAATCTTAAAAATTGAAACAATTAACGCACAGCTCCCTGCCTGGGCACGGGCCCCCTCCCAGACTGTATATTCCCGAGTCACACCCCTACCCACCCGACCCTTCCACCCCCGCTGCACCACTGACAGCTAAGCATTGGGTGCCTCCAGATACCCAATCCCCACTTGTTTAATATCCCACCCCTTCCCCCCCTTCTACCCCGCCCCCTCCCCGCCGTCCCAACAAAAACACCTTGTTTCCCTCCACCACTTACAGCTTGGCGCTGGGTGCCTCCGGGTACCAGTCCCACTTGTTGGGCGACAAGTAGGTGGTGACTTGCTTAGGTGACAGGTAGTTGCTGAGCCCATAGGGGCCCAGCTCCCTCCCCACCCCGCTGTTCTTCCTGCCCCCCCATGGCGCCTGGCAGAAGGTGGGCTGGGAGCAGTTGATCCATGTGATGCCGCACTCCATCGCCTCAACCATGCGCTTGCACCGCTGCGGAGAGAGGGGGGTTAGGGCTCTGCCTAGGGTATAAAGAGGCGGCAGCGAGGTGGGTTTAGGGTATGCTTAGGGTTCAAAGAGGATTGAGCAGTTGATGCTGCACTCCATGGCCTCAACCATATGTCGGAAGACGTATGGTGCTGCGGGGTGGAAAAGAGGATTGAGGGGAAAGGTGATTCAGCGGTTGGTAAAATGTGTCTAATTTATATATAAATTTTGTATGATATTGTAAAGTATCATTTGGATGCATGCGCTGAAGAGGGGAGGGCTACACCTTCATAGAATGCTCTCACTGTCTCATTCTTTGATAGCAAAGCAGCTGCTAGCCCAAAGCTGCAAGTTGCTGACCAGCACAATTTCCACCCCACCAAGGTCATCCACAGAGGAGCCGGATATCTTCACCCCATGACACCACCCCCATCCCCACCCACCCCACCACCGCCACCACTACAGCCAAACACCCCCACCCAACCCTCCACTCACCGCCTCATCGTTCGAAATGACAGCCGCTGCCAGCCCAAACTCCGAGTTGTTGGCCAGCTCAATGGCCTCCTCTTCGGTGCCGAACGTCATCACGCACAGGATGGGGCCAAAGATCTCCTCACGCAAGATGCGCATTTCGGGGGTGACATTCACAAATACGGTGGGCTCCAGGAAGTAGCCGGTGGGCAGGTGGGGGGGCCGCTTGCCGCCGGTGAGGAGGGTGGCGCCCTCGGCGACGCCCGCCTGCGGTGGGGGGTGGGGTGGGGTGGGGGGTGCTGGTGGAATCATCCATGCTAGGTCACTGTAACATTTGCTGCCCTCAACCCTGAGCCAAAACCTACGCTTCCTACCTTGACAAAGCCCATGACCTTCTCGTACTGGCCCTTGCTGACCAGGGGCCCCATGCGCGCATCCGGGGCAAGGGGGTCACAGATCTTGATTTGCTCCGCTCGCAGCTTGAGCTGGCGCAGGAAGGCCTCGGCAATTGGCGCGTGCAGCAGCAGGCGGGAGGTGGCGGAGCAGATCTGGCCGTTGGTCCAGAAGATGCCAAACTGCGGGGGTGGGTGAGGGGGTGGGTGGCTGAGGAGGCCGCCTCGCGTAATCACATGAGGTGCTAGTTTCGATTCTGAATGGGCATGTTGTGGTGGCGGATGGCGTTTGAATATTGCGCAAAAAGGCTTCGGCGCGTGCAGCAGCAGGCGTAAAGGTGGTGCGATCTAGAAGGTGCCAGCCTGCGAGGGCAGTGTGCCATTGCATTGCATGAGCTGCTCTATCCCATCCATTCCAATACCGTGCAATGCCTAGCCATGCAATGGTAATGAGATATACTTCTTCTCCTTTACATTGCGATAGTATATTACCTGTGCCAAAACATGAATGAAAATCCCACAGTAAAATTCAAAAGGTCATGAATATTAGTGTCTTGCAATGCGCCGCACCATGGCCCACTCCACCGCCTTCTCAATGTCCGCATCCTCAAACACAATGAGCGGCGACTTGCCGCCCAGCTCGGTGGTGCATGGCTTGATGTTGGCGGCCGCAGACAGCGCCACTGCCCTCCCAGTGGCCACGCTGCCGGTGAATGCCACCTTGTCCACACCGGTGTGCGAGCTGCATGTGGCATGTGAGGATTTGAGAGGCGCGTGAAAAACCCCGAGGAAGGGTTTGGGGAACGTGACGCGCTTGGCACGGTGTACCCCAGGGGACATGCATCTACCAGCCGTGGCTACCCTTTTCTGGTTTGTATGCACCCACAATGCCGCCAGAATAGGGCAGCACAGGGACGTCTACCCCGTGTCTATTTCCCTCACGCACCTCAAGGGCGCCCCAGCGTCCTTCCCAGCCCCGTTCAGCACGCCAGCTGGCAGGCCCACCTTGGCTGATGCCCATAATTATAGGTAATGGTATAAACACTGCCAAGAACTAACTGCTTGGCGCCGCATGTGCAACACCGACTGCTAACCTGCCTGAATTGCTAAAATGCAGGCAGTTAACTCACGCACCTCAAGGGCGCCCCCGCGTCCCCGCCCAGTCCCGTGATCACGTTGAGCACGCCGGCTGGCAGTCCCACCTCCTGAGCAATGGCTGCCAGCTCCAGGGAGGTCATGCTGGCCAGCTCAGAGGGCTTGAGCACGCAGGTGCACCCCGCAGCCAGGGCAGGGGCCACCTTCCACTGCAGGGAAACGAGGGAAGAAGGGGGTAAGGGCTGTACGTTTTTAGGTCTAGGCTTTGGGGCTTGAGCACACAGGTGGAGCCGGCAGCCAGCGCGGGGGCCACCTTCCACTGCAGGAACAAGGGAAAAGATGTTTAGGGTTTAGGGTTTACAGCCTGAGGTTTAGGGTTTACGCAGCTGCAGCCTGCATGGAGTGGAGCCTAACAGGAGGCACACTTCAGCTGTGCTAGCAGGCAGCCTGCACAGGATGGGTGGGTTGTGGAAACCCTAAACCCTACACTTACAGTGGTCATGAGCATGGGGTAGTTCCACGGTGTGATGAGGGCTGCCACGCCTATGGGTTCCCGCCTCAACGTGACCTTGAACTCCTCCATGCCCACTTCGATGGGCTCGTCCTGGGACGCGTCCAGCTTCTCGGCCAGGTCAGCATAGTACTCGAAGCACCCAGCCACATCATCCATGTCCCATTCCGCCTCGCCGATAGACTTGCCCATATCCATCGTCTCGAGCCTTGCCAGGTCAGCTTTCTTCTCCTTCACCTGAAACGAAATACAGCGTGTAAGACAAAGAAGAACAGGGAGTGAAGACTGACTGGCATCTGGTACAGCTGGCCAGTCTTGTGTGGAAAACCCTGATGCATGGATGCCTCGAAAGGAAAAACCAAGTAGCAACCAGGGTAGAAGGTTTACCTTCTCAGCGATCGCTCTGAGATATACGGCTCTTTGGGTTCCAGTGGTGTTCCTCCAAGGGCTTCCACGCTTGAAGGCGTGGCGAGCAGCCTGCACGGCCATGTCCACATCTTGGCTGGTCGCGGCGGGGATGCTCCCGATCACCTTCTCTGTTGCCGGGTTGATGATGTCGAGGCGTTTGCCTTGCACCGGAGGCACCCAGCCCCCGTTGATGAACAGCTGGCGGTGTGGCACTGCCATGGTTTGGTATTCAGCCAACTTGCGTAAAGGGTGGTGAGGGCACGTGCAAAAATGGGAATGCCGGAGCCTCCTGTAACAGTGATAGACTCACACCCTTTAGGAAGGGGTCTCAAAGGCGTTCAGATGTGGCTGCGGACTGAAAGATAGGCAAGGTAAATAGGTTGCAAGGCGAACAAGTAAAGAGTTTGTCCACTGGGCACACGTGGATTTTTTCTTACACAAGACAAATCACTGGGGATCCCATGGCCAGCACCCATCCCAAGAGTTTACACTCCAATAATTGGAGTCCAATTAGGGTTTAGGGTTTGCCTGCCTGGGCAAGCCCGCCCCTGTCCAGCGTGTAGCCTATGTCTCTTTGAGAAGCGCGGGGCTCATTATTATTCTATAACTGGATTGTAATAAGGTTGTCAAAATATTGAGCCCCTTTGGCTTGCACTTGTGCCCCCTAACTCCGCCTTCTTGTACTTCTAGTACTTCGTGTGTCCCATTACAAGGTTTACAATATTTATTTGACAGTCACATTGGAGAGATAGTTTGTTACATTTGGCAATCCCAGAGGCCTCAACGGTGGAAGACCTCATGGC
The DNA here is from genome assembly GCA_032358255.1 of Heterotrichella gracilis. NCBI lineage: Eukaryota > Xanthophyceae > Tribonematales > Xanthonemataceae > Heterotrichella > Heterotrichella gracilis. The sequence continues at coordinate 26,652 of JAULBX010017081.1, read as the reverse complement.
ACAGCTGATCTGCTTGACCCTTGCCATCAGTTGCCATCATGCCACGACCCGATTGGGACATTTCAATGGGAGGTTTTGTCCACAGCAGGTCATGGCCAGGCAGACAGGGCACCTTGGGTATGTCTAGGCTTAGGTACAAGATGGCTAGAAGCGCTTTGCCTTGCCCTGGACACATGCATGCCTGCGCAACTCCTGCAGCCTGCGTTGTATGGCTGTTTTAAATGCGCTCCAGTTGCATTAACGCCTACAGGGTGACTGTTGCGTTGAGAAGCACAAGATACGTGCCTGCCTGCCACTAAGCTGCCACTCACCAGTACCCTAGAGTAAGCTTGGCTGGGGCCGGGGCAGGGTGTGAGAGGGGGAAACTCCAGCTGCAGATGGTGCTGGGCTCCAGGAGCGTATCTTATCAGGTGAGCTGACTAGGTAATCTAGGTTGCGTTGAGCACCACGAGCTTGCAACGCAAAGAGACTGTGGCTGGGAAACTGGCATTTTTTGTAGCCACCCCTTCAGTAGCCACAGCCACAGCTATAGCTAGCTAGCTGGCATCCATGCGTCTGCCTCTAGGCTAAACCACACCGGGTTTAAGAACCTGGCGACCTCTTACGCAAGCTCACATACCGTAGTGCCGTTCACCAAGCGCCTGTTGGTGTCCGCTACTGTCCGGTTCTGTATGCTGCGGTCCACCGGAGACTCAAACCCAGCCACTTGCTTGTTGCGCTGGGATTCGCCTGTATCACTGCAACTGTAGCTCGGATATAAATAAGATCAAGTACTCGCACCCAGAGCACTTCAACGGCAGGTTGCGCGCGCGTTTTGACTCGAGAATTTGAGCAACAAGTTGCCAACCGTGAAGGTCCATGTGTCGAAGTTTTGTAGGAGTACGCCACGTGTGACCGTGTGCAACGTGGTCCCTTGTCGCCAAACCGGTGTCGCTCCCGACCGGTTCTTGAAGAAGTCCTATATAAAGCCACCTAAGCCAGCGTGTTAGTGACAAGGTCGGTTTATAAAACGAGCTGTAACGGCTTTACATATATATCAAGGCCATAGTCGTGCATGACCGTTATAACCAAGTAGCGCTGACTGCTGCCGGTTACCTATACCTCTTTGCGGCGAAACTTGTTCATGCGGCACCACCCAGGGCGCGCCGCGAGTCATCCAAAGAGCCCTCATAACGCAGCTGTCGCCTAGCAGCTCCAGCAGAAGCGCTGGTAAAGGCCTTGATTGAGCGCGCGTGAACCTCTGCAGATCCACGGCGACCAGCTGGCCATGGATCCAGCGATGCGCCGCACCGCACTTGCCGGGCTGGTCAGCCTTATCCTTCTGGCCGCCTGCGTCTCTCCCACGTTGGCGCTACGCAGGTAAGCTTGAGAGCAGAGCTCGTGCTTGATCCTCCCTGCAGCTGACGCGACAAAAGAAGAAGGATCCAAGCTAGCCTGTCACACTTGTCAGTGCATGTGCACACCACATCACCAGCTGTCAAATTGAGAAGAAAACAGCAGGCGACAGCAGGTGGGTTATACCACAAGACCCTTTTCTGTTTACCATTTGTACACACGGCACACACGGCACCCGTTTTGGCCGCGATGGCAGAGCCTCGTAGGAGGTGCCAGGGGTGGCCCACCGCATGCGTGTCTTTGATTCACCTGGCGGCCGGTTCGTGCACCGCAACGCTGTTGGCTCACGTTATCGACACCCTCCTGAATACCGTACTTGGACAGGCCACAGGGCTGAGTAGAGTAGGTTGGACACTGGGTAGGAGGGTGAATTCAAAGTCGGTGAAGAGGATGATGCGGGGGGATAAGGGGAGGAGGGAAGTAGGGGAGAGTATGCTCGGGTGCAAACGTCATGTGCACAGTGGCAGCTACCTGCAAACCCTAGACACTAAGCGGGTAAACCCTAACGCACATCAATGCAGTTTTGAACAAAGTAGAAACAACGGGAGGGTAAATACCTGCAAGTAAGGGGGTAACTACCTGCAGGTCAGCTGAGACTCTTGTACCCTCATGTGCGTCACATTCCATTTTCCCAGGCCACCACCCAGAAGACACAATTGCTTGACCATGGCTGTTGCCTCCCAAACCCTAAACCCTAAACCTCTTTCTCCAGCCCACCGCCCAAGCCACCACCCAAGCGCAAGCCACCATCACCAAAGCCGCCATCGCCAAAACCGCCATCGCCAAAACCGCCATCGCCCAAACCGCCATCGCCAAAGCCGCCATCGCCCAAACCGCCATCGCCCAAGCCGCCATCGCCCAAGCCGCCATCACCAAAGCCGCCATCACCAAAGCCACCTTCACCAAAATCTCCATCCCCAAAACCTCCATCCCCAAAACCTCCATCCCCAAAGCCGCCATCCCCAAAACCGCCATCGCCCAAGCCGCCATCTCCCAAGCCGCCTTCACCCAAACCCCCATCACAACCACCTCCACCTCCACCATACCCTTTTGAAGGAGGTGGTGGCCCACCCAGTGAGTCACAATCGCCGCCTCCCTCCCCATCACCCCCACCTCCACCATCCCCTTCACCACCATTGCCCCCACCTCCACCATCCCCTTCGCCACCACCGCCGCCCTCCCCATCGCCCCCACCACCATCCCCTTCATCATCGCCGCCCCCTTCACCATCGCCTCCTCCACCATCCCCTTCTCCACCACCACCACCCACCCCAACTCCTTCTCCTTCCCCTCCTCCGCCCTCCCCACGGCCACCACCCCCTTTCCCACCACCTGCTCCCCGATCACCAGGTGAGACAGCCCTCCCTCCCCTTTTCACTTTTTTATTGTCATCGCCACACCTGTTCCCACCACACCCAACCGCCCTCTCCATGGCCCATGGGATGTGCTCGTGCTAAACCCTAAACCCTTAAGCTTGCATGACCAAACCCGTGACATGGAGATCCTGACTCTAGCCTAAGTGATGACGGTCAAACAATGAACCTGTGACCATGCAAGGCATGCCGCAAGGAGGGTAGACCATAAACCACCGCCATATACAAGCGTGCACACTATGCATCAGTTCAGTGACCGCTGCGCCCGGTCATGTCCTTGTGTCACAGCCATATGCACGCCCTTAAATCACATGCTAGCTAGCGCTGCTGCTGCGCAAATTGCTGGAAAAGGTCACCTATATTTAATAGACATTTCCTTATGTAAATACGGTATATGCAACCGGTCCATCAAAGGTAAATAGGTGGTTACCTAGGTCAAATTGTTTGCCCTGTGCAGGTCTGGATGTGGCCGTCTCCTGCGACAGCCCAACCGGCAACATTGCCATCAACAGTGCCATTGCCCAGACCTTCACCCCGCTCAGCACACTATCCAGCTTGTATGTGGACAGGATCGATGTGTGGATCAAGCCTGGCCTCTACTCCGTCACCTCCTACACGCTGGAGCTGCATCTTGACAGCCCCGATGGGGCCCTGGTGGCCACCTCGGGGGTGGTGAATGTGAACCCCAACGAGAGCCCCTCCTCACCAGCATGGTGCGTGATAGGGCATGGGTGCAGTCATACAGTGCCACCTATGTAGGTGATCCATTGAGTTGGATGTTGTAGGTGGTGCATGAGTCATTGGTGCATATAAGGCATCACAACTTAATTGTTCATGTTCAGCAATTATGGAAAAGATCCTTGACATTTCATAGGCAGCTGTAACACAAATAAAGCACTGTGGAAGCTGGAGACCTCAGGCGAAATAGGGTGAGTATAGAATTGATCCCAGGATGCGGCGTATAAGCTTCAATCCTCGACACTGCCATCCATATGCTTGCAGGGTGTCTTTCACCATGGACGGCACCTTGGCCCCCATCCAAGCTGGCCAGGTGTATGCCTGGAAGCTGGTGAGGGCATCTGCCTCCAGCGGTGCCTTCTCCTATTGCTCCAATGTCATCCCTGGGAATGGCTACTGGTTGGGATACAGCTCGGAGCCGGCCAAGGATTACCTGTTCAGGCTGTGGACCAAAGTGGTGGTACCCAGCCCACCACCTCCTCCTCCCTCCCCTCCATCTCCCCCAGCGCCTCTTCCAGCAGGTGACCCAGCTCCCACCCTAAACCCTAAACCCTACAACCCTAAACCCTGAACCTCTCCAAACCCCCCCCCCCGCCCACCCCGCCACCACCTCCTTTCTCCCCCAGCGCCTCTTCCAGCAGGTGATCCAGCTCCTCCTACTCAACCCTCCCTGTCCATGATTGGCACCAGTGTTGGGGTAGTTGGGGTTGGTACCCGGCTGGGCTTGTTCCACCACCCGCACCAGCCGCACACTCTCTGCCGCCACCCTCTCCCAAACCCCCTCTGCCATCACCCTCTGCGCCCGGCAACATCACCACCTTCCACCCCATCCCTGTCTCTTCCGACCTTCCTCCCTTTCTCATGCCGTAATTGTCCACATAATGGGGAACGCCCATATTGCAATCTTGGAGGACTAATTTGCATACTTGTTGAGAATAGGAACACACCTCAGAAACAAGCGCTTTTCGGTCATTCAAAGACGAGGATTGGCTGTATTCCCGTTACTAAAAACAGCGCTTTTCTGAGGAGTATCATGTTGTTTCAAGACTTAGCAGAAGATGTAATAAAGCACCATGGTCCACTTTGTTGCCTAGAAATGTGTATATACAAACAAGTGCTCTACATCCTTCCATTCAGTGATATTCTTATAAGCAAGAAACTGGTGCAGCACTTGCTGAGTTTCTAGGTAGTGTGGTTTGCTTTAACCCACATAAATGTTGTTGGAATACCCTGTCATTTTGTAAATGAAATGTGGAGCTGTGAGGGGTGCCCACATTAGCAGCGCATTTGTTTGCACTCTTGTATATTGCATGCACCAAGAACCAAGGGACTAATTGTGTGTAATTGCGGCTGTGCAGGGCTGGATGTGACCGTCTCCTGCGACAGCCCAACAGGACCCCTTGCCATCAACAATGCCATTGGACAGACCTTCACCCCGCTCAGCACCCTATCCAACTTGTTTGTGGACAAGATCGATGTGTGGATCAAGCCTAACCTGTACTACGTCACCTCCTACACACTAAAGTTGTATCTTGACAGCCCTGGAGTAGACCCGGTGGCCACCTCGGGAAGGGTGGATGTGAACCCCAACGAGAGCTCCTCTTCAGCGGCATGGTGCGTGGGGGTTAGGGGTGCATGCGCTGCAGTCTTGTACACTGCCAAGTATGTGGTTGCATGACCACCAGTATTGGATGGAGTATGTGTGGCATGGGTGCAGTCATGTACAGTGCCAACACATGTGTGATCCATACAGTTGATGTAGGATGGTGTAGATGGTGCATGAGTCATTGGTGCATCAATGGGTCACACACCTGATTGGGATGCAATGCAGACATTGCAATGTTCATGTTTATCAAGTAGAGCAAAGAAGGCCCTTGTCATTACATAAGCAGCTGCGAAACAGCTCCAGCAAGACATCGGGCAAGTAGGGTGACTATTCAGTTGATCCCAGTATGCAGCGTATAAGTTTCAAAAAATCCCAACAATACCATTCATATGCTTGCAGGGTGTCTTTCACCATGGACGGCACCTCCGCCCCCATCCAAGCTGGCAAGGTGTATGCCTGGAAGCTGGTGAGGATATCCTCCTACAGCGGTGGCTTCTCGTATTGCCCCGACGTCATCTCTGGGAATGGCTACTGGTTGGGATACAGCTCAGAGCCGGACAAGGATTACCTGTTCAAGCTATGGACCAAAGTGGTGATATCACCCCCAGCCCCACCACCAATGCCATCACCCCCTCCAAACCCTCCGCCATCGCCACCATCACCACCTCCCCCACCACCAGCGCCTCTACCAGCAGGTGAGCCAGATCAACTCTCCTTGTCTCGTAAATATCACCGTACCATGATTGATACTTGAAATTTGTACCCTGCCATCTCACTTGCCACGCTCGCCACGCTCACGACTCGGGGATCTAGAGGATCTTAAATGACATTCGGGGTGAAACATTCTAGGACACTTGCACTACCAACACTATAGAGTGCGTGAGCTGCAGCCCTGTTCTCGCTATTATGTCACACAGCCTTGTCAGGGATTTTCATGTCCTGGTTGTTCGGGATTGCTTTTACTAGTCCGAGACCCACAATAGCCATGCCAGGGTGGTATGCAAGACGGCGCCTTGGATTGGTTGTATGGCATGCAGGCATGTACCTAGCATGTTAGGCGCCAATCCTGCCCAATTGCCGTAATGCGTGCATGCCTGTCAATGTGACATCATTGCTTTAATCAGCGGGATGATGGAAGGAGGCACCAAGGAGTAACCTTGCGTGCATACGACTGTGCAGGACTGGATGTGGCCGTCTCCTGTGCCTACCCAACTAGCAACATTGCCATCAACGATGCCATTGCCCAGACCTTCACCCCACTCAGCACCCTAACCAGCTTGTATGTGGACAAGATCGATGTGTGGATCAAGCCTGGCCTCTACTCCGTCACCTCCTACCAGCTGGAGTTGCATCTTGACAGCCCTGGGGGGGCCCTGGTGGCTACCTCGGGGGTGGTGAATGTGAACCCCAACGAGAGCCCATCCTCAGCAGCATGGTGGGTGGTCGGACAAGGGTGATGCGCTGCAGTCTTGTACACTGCCAAGTATGTGATTGCATGTCCACCAGTGTTGGATGTAGTATGTGTGGCATCCAAAATAGGAACCGTGTTTTCAAAATGTCAAGGGAGGTTGAGGAATAGGCTGCCTTCATCACCCCATACCTGTTGAAGTACAGTAGTTGCAAATGCAGTCGCTGTGGATCCTATATAATAGGATATTTAAAAATGGTCCTAGGACTTCCTCGTGTTGAACCCCTGACAGCTCCATCCATGTGCTTGCAGGGTGTCTTTCACCTTGGCCGGCACCTCCGCCCCCATCCACACTGGCCAGATGTATGCATGGAAGCTGGTTAGGACATCCGCCTCCAGCGGAGCCTTCTCCTATTGCTCCAATGTCATCCCCGGGAATGGTTACTGGTTGGGATACAGCTCGGAGCCGGCCAATGATTACCTGTTCAGGCTGTGGACCAAGGCGGTGCTACCCCCACCAAGCCCATTCCCACCGCCACCCCCTCCAAACCCCCCTCCTCCTACCCCACCATCACCTCCTTTCTCCCCTCCGTCACCCCCAGCGCCTCTCCCAGCAGGTGAGCAAACCCTTCTATAACAAGCCATTTTAGGTACTCCTCCTTGCAATATTGCGTAATTGGAAGCTAACCATTCAAGGCTAGGATTGTATACATGCGTACACTGATTGTGATTCTTTTGCTCATGAATGCCGTTGCTTAAAATTAGCCATGTGTCCTATGCACATGGCACCAAAGGTATTGTGTGATCCGTCTCGGTAGATGCCCTCATATTGATGTCAACCTATCAGGGTATTGTTACATCTGCTCACATTTTGCTTTGTCTGCGCCTATAACATACATGTGTATACATGGCATATGCACATCGGCGTCATGGTTGTTTCTGTTCTTCATCCTTTTGACGTGTTTTATTTCGCACGTAACCACCAGACTAGCACCCCATATTCCGTGGCACCTCATAAAATGAGTGACAATGTATGTGTGTGTGCCTGTGCAGGGCTGGATGTGGCCGTCTCCTGTGCCGGCCCATCTACCGTTGCCATCAACGATGCCATTGGCCAAACCTTCACCCCGCTCAGCACCCTGGCCAATCTGTTTGTGGACAAGATCGATGTGTGGATTAAGCCTGACCTCTACTACAATACTTCCTACAAGCTGGAGCTGCATCTTGACAGCCCTGGAGGGGCGCTGGTGGCCACCTCGGGGGTGATGAATGTACTCCCCAATGAGAGCCCATCCTCAGCGGCATGGTGGGTGGTGGGGCATGGGTGCAGTCATGTACAATGTCAATATATGGGTGGTCCTATCCACAGATGGTGCTGGATGTTGTAAGCGTCCAAGAAAGTTACCCATCATTAGTGCTGGGAACTAATGGCAAGGGCATTGGAGGTACATACTGCTATTGCCATTCCATACCTAGGCAGTTGTTACAGGAGCAGGCATTATGAAGGCTAGGAAGTTGTCTTTTAAGATGAGAATATGCCGCTTGAACCCTAACAACGCCATCCATGTGCTTGCAGGGTGACTTTCACCATCCCCGACACCTACGCCCCCGTCCAAGCTGGCAAGATGTATGCCTGGAAGCTGGTGAAGACATCCACCTACAGCGGTGGCTTTTCCTACTGCTCCAATGTCATCCCCGGGAATGGCTACTGGCTGGGGACCAGCTCGGAGCCGGACAGGGATTACCTGTTCAGGCTGTGGACCAAAGTGGTTCTAGGTGAGTCAGCCTGTCCCCATTTCCCTGTGGATGTCTTAGATATGGCTTGCGTCCCATTGTAACTAAACTAAAAATGTTCATGCGGGTCTTCCATAACAGCTTTTTTTGGATTTTTGAGTGTTCGCCCTGGGGATTATTATATTGGGATTTGCCAAATACTTGGTGCACACTTTTGAGCCAAAATCGCTGTGGTCATTGGGTTTGAAGACTGGACAGATTTTATGCAAATGGAGAAATACAGTAAAAATACATCATTGATGTAATAAAAATCGTTTTTAGGGGTGGATCTGTCACAGTAGTACTGCGCAGGTACATCCACAGAACGATGTAGGATCATTTTTGGTCAGGTGTTGTGAGCACATACCGCAATTTTTCAGACAAGGCTTGTATTGTACATCTACACCCACTTGATGAGGTGTCATGCGTACCATGATCCCTGTAGTGGTTTCCTTACCATTGTCCCCTTCCGCCTACAGCATGTGCAGCATATGCAGCCAACAGTGCAACCCTAAATCCTAGCCCCAAACCCTAAATCATGTGCACAGGCAGCCCATTAGTGCAACCAGCCGAATGATCAAGCAGCGGCATATGCATTCTCTGGCAGCCAATGACAAGGGAGTGACTGTGTGCTTGCGCCTGTGCAGGGTTGGATGGGGTCGTGTCCTGCACCACCGCCACCCTAAATCCTAGACCCTTATACAGACTGTGTGTGTGCGTACCTGTGCAGGGTTGGATGTGGCCGTCAGCTGCGGCTCCCCGACTAGCAACATTGCCATCAACAGCGCCATTGGCCAGACCTTCACCCCGCTCAGCACCCTGGCCAACCTGTATGTGGACAAGATTGATGTGTGGATCAAGCCTAACCTGTACTACGTCACCTCCTACCAGCTGGAGCTGCATCTTGACAGCCCCGATGGAGCCCTGGTGGCCACCTCGGGGGTGGTGAATGTCCCCAACCAGAGCTCAGCATCAGCAGCATGGTGCGTGGGGCATGGGTGCATGCCGCGCAGTTGCATGCAATACTGAGCATGTGGCTGATGCCATTCACAGATGCATGGTCTTGGATGTTGTAAATGTGGCATTCAAGGAATGACCCACATTTCCTGCAGGGAACCATTGGAGGTCAAATTGCCCTTGCCATTCCACGGCTAGGCAGTTGTAATACAAACAGGCATAATGAAGGCTAAACAATTATCCTTGAAGTTGCGTATGCATGTTGCCCACTAACAGCTCCGCCCATATGCTTGCAGGGTGTCCTACACCATGGCCGGCACCTCCGCCCCCATCCAAGCTGGCCAGATGTATGCATGGAAGTTGGTGAGGACATCAACCTACAGCGGTGCCTTCTCCTACTGCTCTAATGTCATTCCTGGGAATGGCTATTGGTTGGGATACAGCTCGGAGCCGGCCAACGATTACCTGTTCAGACTGTGGGTCAAGGTATAAATGCCTGCGAAGGGCGCCCTGCAATTTATGATTAGACTGATAAAGCACAGCTGCCAACACCAGTAGTAACACATGTCATGCGCTCCGCTATATAGGACACACTCATAAGCCAGAACACAGCGGACGTTTAAATAGTAGATTTAGTATGTCTACCGAGTTTGGATTCTGCCATTGTTTCAAATTCTCCTCAAAGGTTCATGTTGGATTTGTCTTTGTGATTCTTCCAAATATGTTGTTCTTTTGCCTCTGGGAGGATCCCTTGTCTTGGTGCAGGGCTGACCACGGGAACAGATGCCTTGCTGTGCCATCCTGAACATTGCAAATGTTGACCATTTTTTTATGTTTATAATAATTTATTGAGTACGTAACATTGTTTACTAAATGTTCGCAACCACTATTACTTTATCACGATCCCTGACCGCAACAAGTTTGCTCCATGTGTAGTGAGCCTGTGTAGTGAGCCTCAGAGGGCACCAAGCTTGTCACTTGGGCCTGCCTGGCTGGCTATACACGGGTGAGGGCCATTTTTTCCCTTGGCTTTTGATCTGTGGCCGCAGAGGCAGGCAGCCTGCGTGCACGAGTTCACCACTCGCTGTTTTGCTCGACGAGCACATCACACCACAGTGACTTACATTTTCGGCATTGACACCTCACACAGCCGCTGGCTATTTAAAAGTTCCAAGATGTTGCTTACCCAGTCAATAGGCTGGCCTGCGGCAGCTGTAATGGTCACCAGGCGTCACCAGCCTTTCATTGAAAGTCTTCTTAGAAATAGAACGTACATATTCTTCAAGGTGGATTATACTCCACCCACTGACTCGCTCCAGGGCACCACAACTAGCCGCTGGGCCACTGGCAGAAAGGCTGGTCAAGCAATTTGCAAGGCTTAATTATTTAAATATTGGTGTACATGAATGGGCCTCTTGGAGCCTTGAATGGCAAAGATGTTGCAACTCAGGCTGAGGGACCAGTTTGGCAGTAGCACGTGGAGCCAATTTCCAGCGGAAGCCAAGATCAGTCAGAGCATGAAATGTGGAAACAAAGACAATGCCATGCCAACACACAGGTAGCCATGCTGCTCCTTTCACAATCTGCACAGTAGGCGTGGACCAAGTCACACTGTGCCCCATTGACATGGACGCACATCACATGACCCGACGGGCGTGTCCCATTCGGAATCAGAGCTGCGCTGATTGTGTGCACTGATGAGCACCCATTTGTTGTAAAGTGCCACAGTGCGCATGGTTGAAACCAACCGATTGAAAATAACTGTAGTGTAAATGGGAGAGGCTCCTGGCAGCAGCAGCACTGCATTTCATCAGTGGCCCCTGATTCCACCTCTGGGCATCCCCTTTCTTTCTTCCTTTCTACTTGCAAAGAAAACCCGCTTGAGAACAACACTGTAGTGGTAGACCAATGGCATGCATTGTTCCACTAGCATGGTGCAGCACCCTAGTGGGTTCTTGTGGGTCTCAGCTTCAACAATTGGTCAGCAGGTTGGCAAATGACCAAACCTGCTGCCTACACTAGAATACATATATACATCACAACAGTAGCAAACACTAATTGATACGTCTTTAACTTAGCAAGGCAGGAAAAGGACTACAAATAGCATGTGCATGTACCACTGCCAACCCATGCGCAGCCCTTGATACCAACACGTTTATTGTACAAACCGAAGCATTTTGATTTTTACCGGCAAACCCGCAGCCAAAGCATGCATACACCACAGGCAGGCCCCTCCTGTAATGGACCCCTTTGAAGTGCACCGGCTCAAGCCACATACATAGCATTTCAGTCTGCAATCCTGGCAACCAGTGAGTTGCCATCAGGGCAGTTGTGCCTCTCACTGTTCCCTCACGCCATCAGGTCTTGACTCTCCAATCTCAACCCCATGGACCACCTTTCAACCACACACATGGCACACACGGCTGTGTGCTGAGACAGCTAGCTTGCTCCCCAGTCCGCACCTCAGCTTGCTGATCAGCCAATCAATCAGCCTGCTGATCACATCATTGCTCCCCAACCCCAAACCTCAGCTTCTGATCAGCCAATTATTCAGCTTGCTGATCATATCGCGCCTCCGCATGCTGCATAGGCTGCGCATGAGGCTGTGTATGTGCCTGCTCCCCAGCCTGTTGACTGGCATCGGCCAGTGCCGCACTGTGAGCCAGTGGGTGTTCCAGCTGTGCGGTGGATGATGGCACTGGCTGTTTTGCCTGTGCGGTGGATGATGCCACTGCCTGTTCCACCTGTGGGATTGATGATGCTAATGGCTGTTCCATCTGTGCATTTGATGCTGAAAATGGCTCTTTTGCTTGTGCAATTGATGGTGATACTGACTGTTCCACCTGTGCGGTTGATGACGATACTGGCTGTTCCACCTGTGGGGTTGATGATGACAACGGTTGTTCTGTCTGTGCGGTTGATGACGGCACTGGCTGTTCCACAAGTGCAGTGGGTACTGCCATGGGCTGTCCCTCCCCTGCGCTTGATGCCAAAAACGGCCGCTCCTCCTGTGCGGTGGATGGCACCGACTCATCCCCATCGCTCGGTGTTGCCGAACCAGAAGCGCCTACCCCCATCGAGCCACGCCACACTGGCTGGTCAAGGTTTGCATGCTGGAGCTCTGCGTCTGTCATGCCGCTCCCCACACCCACGTCCGGTAAGCTGTCCATGTCGGGCGGGGATTTGTCGGACGGGGTGTCCTCAGCGAGAGGTGGGGGCACCATGGGGCGGTCCAGGGCTTCGAATTGCTTCCTATGGGACACCGTGGCAATCGTCAGTCATTGGTACCATGCCTTGCCCCAACTTGCATCAACAGCAGGCGTCATACGATATTTGACATACTAAAAGAGTGGAATCACACCTAGTTTTATAAAACGATATGATGAAAAATCTCAAAACTGCAGTACAAAAACAGTCATTTCTAGGTTTACAGAAAACTGAAAAGCGTTGACAGGTACACCAAAATTCAATGCAAGGCAAATTTGACTCACCCCAGCTCCTCGATGGCAGCGATGACTGCCAGGAACTCCCCGCCGCTCTCAGTGTTGGCCATGATGCCTTTCAGGCCATGCACTGTCCCACTGGTGGAGCGCCTTCTGGAGGTGGAGCTGGCATCGCATTCCTCTCCATCCTGTGCCTGCATAGTTTTAGCATAGTCTTAGATTGCCACATTTGATGCCGATGGGAGGGTGTACGTCAATATTTGATTGCATGCGTTCACATAAAGAAAGTTGCCTTCTTGTTAACTTGCTTTACTCCCACTTACCATTTTGATCAATACAGTGCTCCGCTTGGAAGTATCCAATCCAGTGTAATGACAACTGTTAGCCCACACTTACCACCACTTCCACCCTTGGACAAGGCAATTCGACTCTTTACACTAATCAGACCTTTGCAAGGTTCATAGCTTGCATTTGATCACCCGGTGAAAGCCTCACCATTTGAGTTGTGCTGCCCTTGCTGGTGAAGCTCCCCTTGGGAAAAATGATCCCAAGCAAGCTCCTGATGGAAATCTTTCTTGGACAGGAAAAAAATATATATATAAGCATGCGCATGACCCCATTCTTACCCCCATCATAAACCCAAATTTGATCATTGTAAACACTTATCTATTTCTGAGGTTTGTGGATTTGATGGACCCACTCACCGTGTGCACTGCGTTGCCCTTGCTGGCGGGGCTGCCCTTGGCAAGTATGATGTCAAGCGAGCTCCGGATGGCAGCCACCTGCTTGAGGTGGGAGTAGAAAGCCAGCTCAGCCTGCAGGTACTTGTTCTGAAGCTGCTGCCGGTTGGTACTCACGTCAGCCATCATGCTGCCCATGCCGATCGCTGCCAGCCGCACATCCTTGCCCTTCAAGCCTGCGCAGGTGGGGAATGGGCGTCAACCACCAATTTTCCATGACACTTGTCATGCAATGCAGGTGTGCGCACAGCTGTTGTCTCGCATCTCGTAGCGCTGATCGGTGTCAAATGAATCCATTGCCTGGCTGAGAAGCTGGGAATATATTTTGTTACGCTAATTAGCTGGGAATATCAGCTGGGAATTGGTTTCGTTATGCAACACCCTTGTTGTTGCTAAACTCACCGTCCAGCACCGCTGTGCAGAAGTGCACTAGCACCAACAGCAGATGTTACTGCCTGCTGCCAATGACAATGTATATTCATTGTTATTATGCTGCCGAAGCACGACAATTCCCATTTATTATTGGTGATTTAATACCCTCTAATACTCTAAATACTATGGCACCCACCGTCCAGCTCCGCTGTGCAGAACTGCAGCTGCCTCAGCAGCAGCAGCAGCTGCACCTGCTGCCAATGGCATTTTATTATTTATTATAATCATTTATTTAATTATTTACGTTTAATGTATTTTTAATTTATCATCATCATGGCACCCACCGTCCAACTCCGCTGTGCAGAACTGCAGCTGCCTGAGCAGCAGCACAAGCTGCGCCTGCTGCCACCTGCAATGGTGCGTGGCTGCAGCCACGTAGTCGTGGCACATGGTGTGCTGCAGCTGGTGCACAAACTCGCGCTCGCACGCGACCTTCTTGGCATACCTGCGGGGTGCCAGAGCAGAACCTCAAACCCTAGAATTCCCCTAAACCCTAAAGCCTAAAGCCCAAAGTCTAGCTTGCACGCAACCTTCTTGGCGTACCTGCAGGGTGCAAGAGTGGGACCTTAAAACCCTAAACACTGAACACTCCTGTGGTGCATGGCATGGCAGGGGATCTACCCATGGCGCTGCACCGACCTCCCCCCTCCCACCCCTTCTTCAGAAATAATGGGATATGGTTTCGGATAGGGTTTTGAAGTGGGGCAGGGAATGGCCCTCCTCCACATGCAACAAACTTGGCTTACCCTCGTGAGGCAATCTCCATGAGCTGTCTGCAGTCGCTGATGGCGGCGGCTTCAGCCACGTGGCGGCCATGGGCAGCCGTCAGCTCCTCCTATGGTATGTTAAGGGTATACTTAGCATAGTATGGAGGTGGGGGTCAGGATATTTGCATACAGCATACAGCATACAGCATACGGTGAATTGCATCCCTTCCCCCCTCCCCCTCCATGTAGTGTATACAGAGGTGGTAACAAGAAAGCTAAGGAATGCAACAGTGAAGCATGACACAAAACACCATCCTACCTGCTGGCAGAGAAGTGCGTCCAATGTGAACGCGCTCCCCTCCTCAAACACATTCCTGCTCTCCTCAACATCAGCCTGCAACAGCCACAACATGAATGCTCAGCATCCTTGGGATCCGCATGCACCATCATTGATGGCTTCCTAACATTGTTTGCATCATGCAGCGTTTGTCAATACTGGCAGGGCACCATGTCATTAGCGGTGACAGTGGATACCAAGTGCCCTGCAAAGCCAAAACATCAAACAATGGTACATGCACAGTGCCATCATTTTGGACCAAATACCAGCATGGCAAGTGCTTGCATGGTGCCTTATCAACACCGGCACGAAGTGCGCGCATGCCGCATCCACCTGCTTGGCCATCGCCCACTGAAACCCTGCAGTGACGCCAGCCAGCTCCGCCTCTAGCAGGGCATAATGCATTACAATAAGCAAAGTGCTACTCCGGCTGTATTGCTAACATGCTAACCCTTTACACAAATGCGTGCATGTCGTGCGCACCTGCTTGGCCATCGCCCTCTGATACTCTGCGGTGACATCAGCAAGCTCAGCCTCCAGCAGGGCCTTCTTTGCCTGAAGCCTCTGCACGTCAGCAGCGGCAGCTGAAAGCTTGACGCTCATCTCCTCCAACCTCCGAACTGCATGCGCCATTGAGGACTTGCTGAAGCACATGAATCGCAAGGGCGATAATAGATCATGCATGGCTGGAAGATTGGTACAGGACAGCGACTGGCGACGATCGTGCATACGTTTTTTAGATTTGGTGTTGACCTGGACCCTAAACCGTCAACCGTAAATAATAAACAGACAACAACCTACCTTTGAACACGTCGCCCTTCTCGCGCTCCACCTGCGTGTCACGCATCTTCTGCTCAATGGACAGCGCGGCAGTGGCCAGGCCCTCCTTGCACTGCACCAGGTCAGCAATTGCGGCTGAGAAGTTGGCCTGCTCGCCTTCCACCAGGGCAGCGCGCTGAGCCACCAAGCTTTGCAGCTGGGCACACAACTCAACAATCTGCAGCGGAAACACATAACCAGTTTATGTGAAATACAGGGTTTGGGTTCAGGATTATTAGGGCGTGGGGTGTACTGTATGTGCTAAGGTTGCATGCAATTGCGGCTGAGAAGTTGGCCTGCTCGCCTTCCACTAGGGCAGCGCGCTGGGCCACCAGGCTTTGCAGCTGGGCACACAACTTGACGATCTGCAGCGGAAGTCAATTAATTGATGTGCGGCTGTTTTTATGTACGAATTAAGAGAATACGTCCGTGGGGTGTTTGGGGCAGTTGGTATGAGGTAAGCTGACATGCCTCCTGCCCACCCAAGCCACTGACAATGACGTCACCCCTGATGCATGCAATTTTTTGGACGCGCTAATACAGGGTCATGCAAGTGTACAAGTGTACCCAGCTCACTGTGAATGTGCTGGCATGCACGTAATATTGATGATGAAGAATTGATCATTTTCTGTTAACGATTAATTAATCATTTCTTTGTACGCAGTTTCCCCACGCTCACCGAGAATGTGCACAAATTAATTAAATATAATGCTTAGTCTGTGAATAATTAATACTCATCTCCTTTTCACGCATTTTCCTGAGCTCACCGTGAATGTGCTGTCAAGCTGCTGCTCCAACAGCTCAGCCCCCGGGGTCTGGGAAGCCAGATCTGCTTGATCAAGCTCCGGGCAAGCATCCGATGCAAGGCCCTGGAGCTTGTCCTCGATTGCCTGCTTCAGGATGCACGCCCTCCTGTCAAGCATCTCAGCCTCAGCGCTCGACTTGAGCGCGCTCACTGCTGAGCACACCTGCCAAACCAAGGATGGTATACATATGAGGAGGGCACTTTCCTCACAGTTATGAGGAGGCAAACTTCCTCACAGGATTAAGCAATGTCAACACTAAGGGTTAAGTGCACACCTGTGCCAGCATGGCCTCGCTTGACGTCATCACATGCTCCTTGTTGTGCGCTGCTGAGCTTGACATGCGCTCAACTGCTTTAGGATTAAGGGTATCCACCAGCTGCAACCTTGGGTTAGAAAGAGGAATTTTATTTTATACCTTTGCCAGCATTGCCTCGCTGGACATGAGCACGTGTTCCTTGGGGCGCGCTGCTGAGCACGACAGGCAGCTGATGACGTTCACCAGCTGCAGGATGACCTCGTCGCCCGCTTAAGGTTTATCATTTCCACACACGCTACTGCGCTCAGGATTTATTGTAGGATATCCCCCTCCCACACCTCTGGAGATATGAAATATTTATGGCATTTTACCTTTGCCAGCATGGCCTCGCTGGACATGAGCACATGCTCCTTGTGGTGCGCTGCTGAGCACGACAGTCGGCTGATGACGTTCACCAGCTGCAGGATGACCTCATCGCCCGCGGTGAGGCACAGGCGAAGCAGCGCGTAGCACAACTCCTCCTCCTCCTCGGTTTCAGCTGGGTTCTGGATGTAGCCTGCAGCATTTCCCAGTGCATGAGCAAGGGTGCATGAAGGGGGTATCCTAGGGTTGTATCCCCCCTAAAGATCCCTTGCAACTGTACTTATACATTTATCAAAGTGTTCGTGGTTGGGCAAAAAACAGCTCCAAGTTAGGTACAGGATTTAGGATTCAATGGAAGGCAGCCTACCAGTGCAGAGGTGTTATAACCCAAATTGGCCACATGAAGGAGGTGCACATATGCATGTGCTCAGCGGTGTGGTGGTTGGTGGCGCCTACCTTTCACAGTGTTTTCCAGGGCCTTGCTGGACAAGAAGACGTCCCTGAAGGACATTGGCTCCCCATAGACGTCCATGTACAGCGTCTCAACCTCCTGCACACAGGCCACCGCGCGCAAAAGTTAGGGTTTTAGGGTTTAGAATGCAGGGGTTGTGGTTTAGGACAGCGTCGCCACCTCCTGCACGCAGGCCGCTGCAGTTTGCAATTAGGTTTTAGGGGTTCACGATCCTACCTCCTGCACACACGCTGCCCTTCTCATGTGTCAGGCGGGCATTGTATAATATAGGCGTGTGTCAGGCGGTCAGTGTAAGTATGTGGGGCGTGTGGCTGGTGGTCACATAGGTGAAGGTGGGTAGCCCGAAGGTGGCAGTATAGGTGGCAGTGTAGGTAGCTGTGTGCCTATGTGGCTGGTTGTGCAGGCGGCTGAACGGTGATCCCAAAGCCATTGCAGGCTGACCTACCTTTTGCCCGTGCTCCTGGTTCAGCAGGCACTCCACCCTCTTGCCCCCAGTGGGGGAGATGAGCAGCCACTCAGCGTCCCTCTGGCAGCTGGTTTGGGGGAGCGAGGAGACTATGCTCCCCACAGGTGCGAGCTCTTTGAGAGCAGCACACCAGCCTGAGAGGAGCTCCAGCCTGGCTTGGCCACAGGCGCCCGCAGCTTTGGCCTCCAGCTTGACCTTGGCTTCCTCGTAGCTCTGCCACTTTTCCTTGCCGGTGAGCTTCTTGAAGGCCCCGGTGGCACCCGTGAGTGCGTTTCCTGTGCAAGCAGCAAAGTTGGGATTTAGGGTTTCATAGACCCTTGTGAAGGCGCCGGTGGCACCGGTCAGGGCATTCCTTGAAGTCAAGCAGTTGACAGTGTGGGGGGTCAATAGACCAATCGGGGGGCAAGGTTTTGGCGGGGAGCAGTTGGCCACGCTTTTGAAAGCACTGCTGGCACCCGTGAGTTCGTTCCCTGAGGCCAAACAGTTGACAGTGCAACATTTGCACCCAGTCTGTGCTGTTCCTCAGGCAGGCAGACAAGCAGATGGGTATATCTGGACGACAACACCACTGCCAACGCTAGGTTGGGTCTATCTCCACCATAACGATAGGTCACAAGCCGGTGGGGAACCCAGCTTGGAAGCCGTTCTTGGGGTCGGCACACTGGCCCCACAAGGTTGCCAACTTGCTTGCCACCACGTTAAGTTTCAGCAACTGGCACTCAGGAAGACGTGTCGAAGTAAAATACTCGTATTCACGAGCCGCTGATGGCACAAACCCGAGATGGATCCGTTTTCACCCACGGCTTTCCATATGCATGCATGTGCAAACTGTTGGTGCTTACCTGGCAGGTTGAGGAAGTTGTTGGCCCATGTTTTCCCACTGGCTTGGGAGCTTGATCCTTGAGATCCAGGGCTGCTCCCTCGCAACCACCCCGTGATACGCGCTGTCAAACCTGGACGGTCCTGTTGCTGCAGTGCTGGTTCCGGGGGCATTGGTTGCCCATCCTCCTTGTCACCGTCCAAGTTGGGAGTTTTCGTACGTTTCCAGTGCATGGTGCTGCTTCAAGTGATACGAACGATTAAGGTGGAATACAGCCGAGTTGGACGCAGAGGGGCTGTCCCCTCATTCCTGCGGTGTATTGGGTTCTACTGCATGTATCGTGTCAGAGGTACACCAGGCGGTTATGGACTTCTATAGAGGAGGCAAAAGAGAGGCTCGACCTAAAGAACTGTCTTTGAATCACGGCAATGACCAAGCCTTTGTGCGGGCCATTCCCAAGGAAAGCAAAGGAGGAAAGGGCGGGAGTTCGTGCACGTGCCCTCAAAGACGCAGTCACACACACACACGGTTTAGCAACCTGTGTGGGGGTTGGCGACCCCTCTTGTGAAGCAAACCTCGAGATGGTGGCCTTAAAAATACCTCAGCCGTGCACCAGTCTCTGAGACCCAGCGTTGCCTATTGGTTCAGTGGGTTGTGACGAGGCAGCCACCAGGCCAAGGGCGAAAGCACCACCGACTGTTGGCTTTTACACTTCATAACAACGAGTACTCTGCTTTAACGCTCGACGCAGCAACAATACCCTGCCGGCCCAAGCCACACAGCGGGCCACGGTTTTGTGCGCCAATATGCATGCATTAGTAACTTAGGCCAACTTTCACATGTTTTCTCCGCTGGTAAACGTGCGGTGCAGAGGTCAGCCGGTGCCGCAAGCTTGAGGTTGTGAACCAATGAGAGTGTCTGACTAGTAACGATGTTCGAGGGCTGGGTTTCTGACCTACTTGCCAGCTACCTGGGCCAGTTCATCGATGTTAGTAAGGACCAGCTGCGGATCAGCTTGTGGAGCGGTACGCCCTCTATGCCTATGCCACTGCTTGCCCTGTGCCTTTATACCTCTGTTTTGGTGTCATTCCATATACTTGGACGGTTGTGGAGGGAGTATGTATGATACAGTGTTGGTCCAGTGCATGCATAACAACACCCTTGCTTGGTCCAGTTCACCGCTGCGGCGGTGTCTCTTAGGCCACCTTGTTTTCTAAACAAAAACATGTTTTTTTCCCACCTGCTGAAACGGCTGTGGTTGTGCCCTTGGCAGCCTGGAGGGCGGGCCTGGTGCTGGAGAATGTGCAGTTCCGGGACAACGCCTTTGACTACCTGCAGCTCCCTGTGAAGCTGCACAAGGGGGTCATCGGCAGGTGCCAGATACAGGTGGGCCACCTTGGAAACCCTTCTGGGTGCCACCACTGACAGCCAGGGTAGCACAGTCCCACCCATTGCTACTCCCAACACGCGTGAACCACAGTGCAAACATCCACCGGCAGAAAACACGTCAGCGGTGGTACAAGCAGTGTCAGGATAGGGTTGAGTGGCAGATGCTGTTGCAAGGCCGACCGCTACTCTGGATCCTGTTCCTATTTATCTGTACAGGCACCTGGCGCAACGCTGAACCCTAACCAGAAACCCTAAACCCTAAACACCATACCCATTCAGGTGCCATGGCGCAACCTCGGCAGCCAGCCAATCGTGGTGGAACTCTCCAACGTGCGCGTGCTCATCACCCACCAATCAGAAAGCGACCTGGAGGAGGGGCCCGCAGCAACCCGCCAGAAGCACTCCAAACAGGCCAAGCTTGCTGCGGCGGAGCTGGAAAAGCTTTCTCAGCGCCTGGCGTCTGAAAAGGCCAGTCCCGGGGAGGGCAAGCCAGGGCTGTGGTGGTCAATCATATCGCGCCTGGCCACCATTCTGCTCAACAAGCTGCAGCTGACCATCAAGGACGTGCACGTGCAGTTCCAGGTGCAGTCATTTGGGGTTTAGGGTTAAGGTGCTAGGGTTTTGGGCTGAGCGAAAACCCTGAGTAGTGGGGACCATCAAGGACGTGCACGATGTGTACATGGTGTGCAGTCCCAGGTGCAGTCTTGTGCAAGGTTTAGGGTTTACAGTTTAGGTTTTAGGGTTTTGATCGTGCAAGCTGCGTACCCGTATGGAAAAAAGCTATCTCTGGCAAGGGCAAGCCAGGGCTGTGGTTGTCCTCCCTGTCACGCATGACCGCCATCCTGCTCATTAATCTTCAGCTCGTTCAGGACATGCAGGTGCAATTCCAGGCTCCTTTTTTAATATACAAGGTTTGACTGCCGAGCGCATCCCATTTAGTGCAAAACTAAGCAAGGCTGCTGTGAATGACTGCTTCTGATGTCCTCGTGCCATCGTGCAGGACGATGTATCTACCTCAGCGGCGGGCATGGAAGTGGGTGTGCGATTGGCGCTCATGCAGACAGTCCCAGAGGCGGATCCCAGGGCTATGGACCTCTTTTGGGATGTCCCTGACCGCACGGAGAGCGCTTCGGATAGCAAGCGGGTACGCTTCCCTACGGCTCATCCATGGGTTTGTTTTTGGAGTTTTCTGCCTCATGCCTGTGGTGGGCACCCGCGGCATTTACATAAAATTATGTGAATCCGTGCATGCAGCGATTGCCGCAGCTTCATGCATTCCACTGCTTTGGGCGCTTGTTGGCTTCATGCAATCTGCTCCATGTGCTCAACCCTGTCTCCCCCGCAGGTGCATGTGATGGGCAAGGTGCTATTGCTGGAGGGCCTGTCGCTGTACTGCAACCCAGGACCCACCTCGGAACACGCAGCCAGTGACGGCAGTGGTGGCATTGGAGATGGTGTTGGCGGCGGTGGTGGTGGCGGTGTTGGTGTTGGTGGTGGCGGTGGCGGCGAGGGGTGGGACATGCTGCGGCCGGTGGGGGGCGGCCTGCGGCTCAAGATGTTCAGCAACAGGGGGGCGGTGGGGCACGAGCCCCAGGTCAGGATCAGTGCAGCGGTTGTGGTCAGGGACATCCAGATGGACGTGCGCAAGCAGCAGCTGGCCCCGCTGGCAACGCTTGCGGACACCATCACCACCAACGCCATCCGCTGCAAATACGCACACCTGCGGCCCAACGGCTGGCGCTCGGGGACGGCGGCGGTGTCCTGGCGGTGAGCGCGCGACCTTAAAACCCTAAACCCTGAGGTGCATGCCGCTCAGGGTCATGGCCATGGCGGTGAGGGCGCAATTCTGGCTCTGCAGAACCTAAAATGATAAACCCTACTTTGACTGTGCATGCGGCTTTATCCTCATGCCATCCTCATTCATTGAACAAACAGTCTCCAGTATGGTCAAGGGATCTAAGGTAAATGAAGATATGTAAATCCCAACACGGTATCCATCGTTGCATTCATACTGCGGTGCATTTGCTGGGATACATCAAACGTGCTATGCACCAGACTGCTCACCTGTTTTGCAGCAGAGGATGGCCCCTAGGTTACCTGTGTGCTGTTTTGCAGGAAAGTGTAGCAGTACGCAACAGTCATGGCTGGGCACGGAGCAACCCTACACCCTACACCCTAAAGCTGTTGTGGCTGTGATTGTAAAGGTGATTTGTGTGTTCTGTTTTGCAGGAAAGTGTGGCAGTACGCCATCAAGTCGGTGGTTGCTGACCTTCACAGCACACAGCAGTCTTGGCTGGGCACCGGCAACAGGAAGTCCTGGGCCACCTGGAGGCACAAGCGAAGGTGGTACATAGCGCTGTACGAACGCAAGCTCCAGCTGCTGCAAAAGGGGCCATCCTCTGCTGCAAAGCAGGTGAGTAGTCTGGTGGACAGCACGTGACATGCATCCCAGCAATTGCAGTTTGGCAAGGAGTTGAGGTGGTGGGTTCGGTATGGCCCGGTCTGGAGGCACTAGCAAACACAGCTAACACAGTACGTACATGCATTCCTGAGTGACCATGCATTTGAGTTGTGGGTTAGGAAGCACGAATTACTTTGTGTTTATGTTTCAGAAGACAGAATCAGGAACTGAAGGTTCTCATTAGAAGACTGCATGATGCATGGGTGGTCCTTGTCACATGACTGCATGAAGGACTGGTGGGTGTCATCCATAAAAGACTAGTATTCTCATGTAGACAGTACTGATGCACATTTTTTTTATGCAGGATCCCAAGGATCAGCAGGAGCTGCATTCATTGGAGGAGGAGCTGGACATTGCAGACATCCTGCTGTTCAGGTCCCTGGCAGAGAAGGCTTTGGAGAAGCACATGGAGCAGTCTGGAGGGGCAGCGGGAGGGGCTGGGGAGGCTGAGACTTCAAGGTACTTCCTTGCATCAACCTCTAACATTGATCCAATTGAAGTTGGTGCTAAATGCCTTTAAATTGCAGTTTGGCGGCCGAGGGGTTGGAGTCATGACACCTGAACTGACTGCTCTCTGTAATCACAGGAAGAAGGGCTGGTTTGCTTGGGGGCTGTACAGCGTTGCCGATGACCTGGGCTATGAGCCCACGAGCGCAAGCTCGCTGTCTCGCGCTCCCTCAGAGACAGACATACAGGAGCTGTACGATGTCCTTGACTTTGATTCGGAGGCTGATGTGGATGTGCACCAACCACCAAAGAGCATACAGCTGGCCTTGCTGGTCCGGGTAAGTGTATTTATTCCTACATCAACATTGGATTTGAACATAGAATACTTTCTACATCTTGTCAATGTGTTGGTGTCAACGCCTCGTTTTAAATGCATTACAAATGCGAGATTGTGCATGCATTCGTATGCATGGACCATATGCAGTCTCCAAAATGTACTTTCACCATTGAGTGATTGTATTCATCACATGGCATGTAATTAAATCATGAAACTATTCACTGTTTGCTCTTGTTGCAGTTATCAAACGCAGCACTGACTGTACACACCACCAAGCTTGACGCGCCTCAGCCAATCATGTCCTTGCAACTGAACGACCTGCGGGTGGATGGGAACCACCAGTATGGGAGCACTGAAGTCACCATGACGGTGGCGGATATGGATGCCCATGACCTGTGCAGCCATGGGCCTGGAGTGACAGAGTGCCTGCTCTTGCGCTGGGATGAACGTACGGCTTTTTCCTTGTAATTCTTGATTGGAAATATATACACACTAATAATTGCCTGCCAGCAAAAGGGCACAACGAGTTGCCAATAGCAGCATTTGCTTGCCAGGAACACAGGACCTATACATTTTGGCCCCTCGCTTTGTTTCTTCCTCTACAATCTGAAAATGATGGGGTGGTTCACACCTCATGTGATGCAGGGCAAGTATCAGGTCGGTCATCACCATCAGTGACTAGTTCCATCATCAAGGCGCAGTACACCCAGAGGCAAGCTTCAGATGCCCGCCCTTCAGGTGAGCATACCTCTTGCATCACATCCTGTCGGCATGTTTCCACGACTTTGATAATAGCTTATTACGGTTGCTGTTCATGCCTTCATGTCTTCCATGGTTGGGTGATTGTGGGGGATGTGGATGGTTTCCTGTTTAGGGTGTAGGATTTGCAGTGTAGGATTTAGGGTTTAGGGTGTTGGGTTTATGGTTGTCTTACAAGGTTGGTCATGACAGGGGTTTTCTTGCTACAGGCGCACGGCTGCGAGTGGTGATTAGACCTCTGAAGGCCATTGTACAGCTGCCCTGCCTTCGCCTGTTGGGCGCTCTCATTTCCGATCTGCCAACCGACACCCATGAGGCGCGCATGATGGCGGCGATAAATGACCTGGAGACCGCGCCAGGGAGGATGCTGGGGAAGGTCTCGTACTTGGGGCCGCTGACGTCGCAGCTGCAGTACATCGTTCAGGTTTGTGCTTTGCAAGCTTGGATTTAGCCTCCTCATTGGCTAACATTTGGCTCCACCAATGGCATGCGGACGGAGGGTACCGCCCTACTTAGCTTAGGCTCAAGTGCAAACTGCGCAGGCATGATAGAGTTTGTGCCACTGATTGCACCTTAGCAGCACAGCCCTGCGTGTACATGCGCATGGTCAGTACTGATCTTTTTGACTTGAAATATACTTGTCCAAGTGTGCAACATTGTTCAGCACCAACCAGCAAATTCGAACCCTAAACCTTGGCTGCTTTTAGGTGGAGGATGGGATGGTCATTCTTCGCCCGCAAGGCGCAGATGTGGATGCCCAATCAGTCATATTGACCCTGGGCCGACTTACCATCCAGCCTCCAGAGCCCAGCAAGCATGCGGACGTGGATACATTGCTGGAACGAGTTCAGGTGGGTGTGCACTGGCCTTACATGACATTTCACCAAACATCCCCACCAGACTGTGGGAAGCTAAATTTGAGGGGGGTAGGCATGCATTGGCAATGAACAGGCGTTGATGCACGTGTACCTCAACCCCCACAACATTTGTTTTAGTGCTAGGTATGGTAAGATGCAGGCAAACCCTGCCGCATGAAATATAAGAAGAGCTTGGGTCATGACTCATGAGCTGCTGATTTGTTTGTATGTGCAGGCGGGGCTGTCATCCGTGGGCGACGAGGAGGCGCTGGCCCAAGCCTACCTGTACCACCACATCAGCATCAATGCCACAGCGCTGCAGCTAAGCCTGGGCAGCGAAACAGCGCCCGCCATGGCCCAGTGGAGCCTGGTGAAGCCAACCAGCTGCCAGATCACTGCTGGCCTGTGCAGGCTACCAGAGGTAGGGTATCGTGGCATGCCGCTAAACCCTAAAGACTGAACCCTAAACCCTAGGTGCCTGCGATGGCCCAGTGGAGCCTGGTGAAACCAACCAGCTGCCAGATCATCGCTGGCCTGTGCAGGCTACCAGAGGTTTGGTCATGCCGCTGAACCCTAAAACCTAAGCATTGTGGCATGGGGCACTGGAGACATTGCACTACCACGTACGATTACAACTGCGTGAAAGGCTAGGCAAATCAATTAGTTGTTAGATCATGTTTCTTGTGCTTTTGCAGGACAAGCTGGCCACCCAGGCGCATCTCAGCATCTCTCTCCAGCACTTGGACGCATGCGCCACTAACGCGCATATCGCCGTGATCCGGGACATCCTCTCGGGCTTCTCAGCATCAGCGCCACCGCCACCGTCACCGACTACTCCCATTGGAGCTGAGGCCACCAGGCTCCAGCAGGAGTTGGATCAGTGCACGCCAGCTGTGCAGGTGATCATCGGGCTAGTATTAATAATAATACTAAAATTAGTGCTTTTTTTTAAAATCAAAATAAATAGTAATACACTTACATGCCTTCCAGTAGTACTACCAGGTTAGCAGCCAGCCTTGCGCAAGGCTTATCACTTTGCCCCACAATATTGCATTTTATCGCCTATGTGATCATTGCCCCGCCAACCGTGCAGGTGATCCTGTCGACGGGCAACTTCAGCTGTGTGTACGTGGATGGGGGCTGTGGCGGGGAGCACGTAAGATCTGCGCAGCACCAGGTATCTGGGGAGCTGCTGGATGTGGAGTTCTGGGGCTACAGGAGCGCCTTTGCTACCAAGGTACGTGCATGAGGTTTGCGCCGCATGCTTATGCCAAAGCGCACATGCCATTAGCTGCATGGATAGGGCTAATGTTCCAACGCAGCAGGTTAAGTCATGGGGGTTACAGCATCTTTCTTCACCTCTTTATCTCTCTAGACAACATTTTTCTATTTTTTCTTTGATCATGAGGAGCCCTAAGTAAGTAAGTAAGTATTTGCTTTCCAGCTTCGAAGCCAGGTTAGCATGTCTGGGTATGCCTCACCCCAGTCCTA
>JAULBX010016971.1:21976-79669 GCA_032358255.1 Heterotrichella gracilis | reverse complement strand
GTGGCAAGCAAGACCTTTGCAAGGTCGTAAGTTTTGCATTCGCCTTTGCCAAAGGCTTTGGTTTGCCTTTGGTCATGTGTAGGCACCCGCATACATAGAGCGCCGTAAACCGCTCCCCAGCACATCAGCCCGGATAGCTCAGTTCGGTAGAGCGCCAGGCTCTTAATAACCCTGTGTGCACACCTGGGTGGGTGTTGGAGAGTAGGAACACTACGGTAGTTGGGTGTCGCAAATAGTAAAGCAGTCGTCAACTGGACTTCATTTGCATGCACGCATATATATATGCGCAACGAAGAGAGGTTTTTCGTGGCAAGCAAGACCTTTGCAAGGTCGTAAGTTTTGCATTCGCCTTTGCCAAAGGCTTTGGTTTGCCTTTGGTCATGAGTAGGCACCCGCATACATGGAGCGCCGTAAACCTCTCCCCAGCACATCAGCCCGGATAGCTCAGTTCGGTAGAGCGCCAGGCTCTTAATTAGAGCACTGACCGAAGTCCATTTCTCTGGAATGGAAGCGAAACCTGGTGGTCGTGGGTTCGATCCCCACTTCGGGTGTGCCTCTGGTACAATCAAACCGATCTTTTTGCCTTTTTTTTTTGCTTCTTCCGCATTATTTTGCCATTTTCTACCCATTGCCGTGCTCAACCAGCGACATCCAAGCGCCGCATGGCCGGCGGAAGCTGGAAGAAAGTGCGAGGAAACTGCGCAGAAGGTGTTGTTTACCGGACATCCGGCCCGCCATTTGAAAAACGGGCCACACGGCCATCATCACCGCCCTCGATTGCCCCCACCAGTCATCATCCCTATGCCAATGTGGGCCTCAACACATTTTGCTATTATATTCCGTATTTCTTGGCTTGTATTCTGCCTTGTTTTTTGTGTGTTGATGATACATGGCATCTTTTTTGCCCTTCCTGGGTATTTTTTTGCTTTTTTTGGGCTACTTAATTGGATTTTTTGGGGGGTTTTGATGCTTTTTTTGGTATATTCTGGTCTTTTTCTTCTTTTATTTTGTTTTATATATCAGTGTCGTGAGCCCAAGTGGTGTTGATACCATCAACATCGTTTTGCGCTTCCTGGATATTTGTTGTGCTTTTTTAGCAGTGGTTTTGCTATTATTTGGGTTTTTGTGGCTTTTTTTTTGCTTTTTTTTGGTTTTTCCCCTGGGGGTCCGCCACCCAAGCCCTTCTGCTTTGCCTATCCATCAGTGCGTGCCCCTCTTTTGCCGTTGTTTGTTTTTGGTTATGGTTTTGCTATTTTTGGGCTATTTTTTAGTTTGTAGGCGGCCTGCGGTCGGCGGCCGGCTGGATTCCAAATCCTCCCGCCGCCGCCGGGGACCTGGTAAGAGCCCTTGCCCCTGCCTCTGCCTCTCAACAAACCTTTTGTCGCCACTCGCAACACCCCACTCCGTGCA
Source organism: Heterotrichella gracilis (assembly GCA_032358255.1). Taxonomy (NCBI): domain Eukaryota; class Xanthophyceae; order Tribonematales; family Xanthonemataceae; genus Heterotrichella; species Heterotrichella gracilis. The sequence goes on along the minus strand of JAULBX010016971.1, from coordinate 78,259 downwards.
TTCTGTTGGCGGGTGGTGTTCTCCGGCCGCCCCGCCCCTTGCGTATTCCACGGGTGGCCGCATGGTGCGGCCAGAGTTGGCGATGGTTGCACTCCTGGTGGTGCTTCACAACAAAACTGGGCCCCTTTCTGGCTGCTGGGTAATTTTTCGGCACTACAAGATTTACAAGATTTATTTGACAGTCATATTCAGGGAGCCAACCCGGGCTCACAAGACTGTTGGGGGTGCTTGAAAAAGTCACCCCGCTTACTAAATAAACTGTGAATTAATAGAGCCACATTGGCCTTACATTTACTACACCCATTCTGAACCTAGCTAACTCAACCCTATGGCTTTTGCACAAGTCCCAAGTCAAATATTCTGCAATCGATCCCCAATCACCACCGTGTATGCTAACATATTGCATAGACTTCCTACTCGCATTGACTGTATTTGACTTCCAGTATGCCAGCTTCGTTGTGTCCATTAGCTCCTCGATCTCTAGCGCCTCCGGGCTGGGTGTCAGGACAGGTACGCCACAAGGCTGGCTTGGTACCGCGCTGGCATCACCCAATCCCCGCGCGAGGGGTCTGTGGCCATGTGCCTGGGGGTGCGCGTGGTCTAATTGAGTTTCGGTGGACCAGGCCGAGGAGCCGTAGCCGCCCTGCCTGTGGGTCCCTGCCTGAGTCACTCCATCCCCTGGCGCCAGATCCTCAGCTCCATTCATAGCAATCCACTGATGTAAATGTCCATGAGTGCTTCACTGTGCGCTGACCGCTCACCCATTGATAAGCTGACATTAATAGCCCTAGTACTGCCTGTTTCTTTCAACTCCACCATACGGTTGTAAAATTTCAAAATATGCTTCTGCCACACAAACTGCAATGGTAGCCTACCCACTTCACTGCACCTCATAAACTTTGCGGTTAAACTCCTGACCCCTAATAATGTGGGCAAAAACAGCTTGTGCACTTTCTCAAGTACCTCACACCCTGATTGCATGTACTGTGTTCCCCACACTTCACAGCCACAGGAAAGCATTGGTAAAACCATTCTTTTGAAAGACTTAAGCTATTTTTCCTGCTTTGTTTAGGGGAGTTCCCTGGTCATGTGCCCCATTTCAATCCCATACATGATATAGCAGGGGCAATGACAAGGCAGAAAGCTGTGTGGCCCTCCTCTCACCGTCTACCTCTCTCCCCTTCCCCCGCAGTCCGAGGATGGCGTCATCCTGGACGGCAAGATGGAGGAGTACCAGGAGGCCTTCAACGCACTGGACACAGGCGGCGACGGCAAGGTGGGGGCCCTGAGGGCATGTGTACCATTCTGTTGGGTACCACTGCACGCCTCCTTAGCCGCTTCACCTGGCGCACCCCCAGTGGCCTGCCAGGGCTCGCCGCCGCCAAATGGATGCCCCATATGCCATGCAGGATCTGTTGCTCCACAGCCAGGGCAAGTACCCCTGGCTGGTCCATGTCTTCACCCCATGCATGCCCTTGCAAGTGCGGATTGTAGTGGCAAGGCGCCTGTGCTTGGCTCAGGAACCTGTCTTGTGCTCATGACATGCGCTGTAGCGCTCCACGGCCCCTCTGCCTGCTGATACTCCCCCTGTCCCCCCTTCCCCCCCAGGTTGGCCCCACCGAGCTTGCCAAGCTGTTCCAGGCCCTGGGCACACCCATCAGCTACGAGCGGCTGTGCAAGGTAGGGAGATGTTTGAAAAAGACTTATACACATGCCGGTACTGGCCATGCCCCCTTAGTGGTACTTGGCATGTGCCCATTTCGTGGTACTAACCATGCATGATTATACCCATCACTTGTTGGACACAGTACAATCACCTTGAGCGGCTGTGCACGCCACCCAAAGAGATGGGCACATGCCATGCACAGGCGATAAAAACAAATTATGCCATGCCATGCCATGCCCAGCCGGTAGAAACAAACCATGCCAAGCCCTGCACAATAGCAACTTCCCCTCATGAGACGGTCTCCCGCACCCCATTACATGGTACTTGCCTTGTCATATGTATTCAATGGGTCAATCCCTTACCTCAACACCCACCATCCCTACCCCACCCCCCCGTCCCCCCTCCCATCAGGTCTTCTCCCTGTACGACGTTGACCGCAGCGGCAAAATCGACTTTTTTGAGTTTGTGCGCATGTTCCGTGGGGAGCTGCTGGAGCTGAAGGAGATCCTGGACTACATACACATGGCCAAGGCAACAAAGGCAACGGAGGCGGTGGGTGCTGTGGTGGGGCTGCATAGTACAATGGTTGACGATTGCTTGGCAGATTGTGCACATAATTTTGAGTGATATCTTGGTTGTGCATGTTGTTAGCCGTGGCTACAAGGGTTGGCAAAATGCCCCATGGCCATACGTGCACCTACCCATCCCCATTTGAGCACCTTTCCTACACACCACACCGCCTCTTGCACCACACCCCACACCCACTTGCCCCCCCCCCCCCCGTCTCCACCGCAGCCTGCCCACGAGGACGCTGCTGTTGCGCCAGGGGAGGTGACCACGATATACGGAGGGGAGGAGCTGGACGCCATCTCCGCTGCCTACCCTGACAAGCTGGTGGTGCTGCAGGCCGCACTCAGCTGGTGCAGGCCGTGCAAGGCGTTCCAGAAAAACTACGAGGTGGGGGAAAGGGGGGGGGAGTGGTGAGGTGGTGGTGCTCCAGGTGGCGCTCAACTGGCATATGCTACAGGATGCAAAGCCTTTTTGAGAAAATAGGAGTTGAGGGTTTGGGTGGGTGGCGCAGTGGGGCGGATGGTTTGAGTGTTGACGCTGGTTTACATGAAGCATGTGATGTAATTTATGCCTTCCGCTGAACGAAATTACGAAACTGAGTGAGAATTATCTATGGCAACGACAGGCCATAAATAAACAATAAATATTAAGCGTCCCCTGCCGCAGAAAACCGCCGCCGCCTACCCCGACGCCATCTTCATCAAATTCTTTGGCAATGACAACGAGTCGACCAAGGCGCTGTTCAAGGAGCGGCTCAAGACGCGCGTCACACCCACCTTCTTCTTCCTCAAGGGAGGTACGATATGCTGGGAAACGGGTGGCGCCATGGCGGCCTCTCGCCTGGGCAAGTAGGGTCTGATTAGGGTTGTATACACATGCCAACATCTTCTTCCCAAAGGAGAGATAATATGCTGGGGACGGGTGCCGCTACGACCATTTCATGCAACTTGGGGTCTTGCACGGGGGCAAGTATGGTCTGATTACGTCCCAGTATGGCGCTGGGCTGTGTGTTCACATGCTCCATATACTAAGGGGGCGGCATTCATGGATCCAACCTTGCCAGGTGATTCCCGCCATAACCCCCACATGGTATGGTTCCAGGCACGGTGGTCTACATTGGCGTCAGCAACAGCAATTTTGAAATCTTAAACCCTACATTCAAAACCCAACCCAAGGGAGCAGTGCTATAATCCCCACATACAAAACCCTGCCAGTCCTGTCTGGGGTCCTCAGCCGCAGCTGCGATTACCCTTGATCTGACCCACATGCAAAACCCGTGCCTTGATGCATTGAACCCCCTTTTCCTTTCAGGCAAGATCATCCACACGGGTGCCAACAATTCCCGGCTGGAACACTATTTGAGGGGAGCAATTACAAACCCTACAATCTACATTCAAAACCCTGCCAGGGGTCCACAGCTGCATGGGCAGTTACCCTTACACACATGCAAAACCCTCACCAGTGTGAACTGAACCCCCTTTTCTTCCAGGCAATGTGATCCACAACCACACGGGCGCCAACGGGTCGCGCCTGGAGTACTACTTGAAGGAGCAGGGGCTCAGTGCCGATGGGGGCAAGCTGATTTTCCCGCCCTACGCAGCGTAATGGCCGCTGTTGTTACCCTACGCTGGCTATTCGGAGGCACCTGTTTTGGTTAATGGGCAGCCGGTGTTTCAACCCTGCGCGGGGTACTGGCAGCCTGCTGGTAGGTGGGCAATGGGACGGTATTGTGCCCACCCTAGGGGGCTGTTCCGAGCCTGCAGTGTGCTGGGTAGTGCTAGACCGCGGTGTGGCGCAAGGGTGTGCGGGCTCGACGGCTGGGGGGTTATGCTTGGATGGTGGGGTCAGGAGTGGGACGATGAAGAGGTCTTGGAGCGTTACAAGTTCATTTTAAAGTCTGGGATACAGCGGCAAGTGGGACTGCAAAGCTGTGTATTTATAGGCGGGGGCCTCAGGCCTCGTGTTAGTACATATATCCTTATATCCATTAAAATTGGGACAGCATGTTCCTCATGATCTCAGTTGAGTTGCTACACAGTGTCACTACAAGTACAAAAAGGTCCGGCCAATCAGTTCAATTTGAACGTCATGTTGACCTGTCACATGTAACTCAGTAGGCTACAGTAACTGTTTACAATATGGTGACAATATCACCCCACCATGGAAGTATGAATCCACCGGATAGCCATAATGATTGTTCGTGGCGCCATGTAGCCTACTGAGCCTCCCCATGGCCTGGCCTAATCTCTGGCCCAAAGTCTGGGGGCCAATTCAGAATCTTCACTCAGTCTGTCCATTCAAATATTATGAATGCTACTTTAAGTAGCATATAAAAATGACACACACGAGTTCATACATTATTTAATTTGAACAGAGTGCATGTGACCATGTGAACGTCAAACTCTGGGCGTTTCCCTATCCCGGATGTGGCACAAAATAGTTGCAGAACTGATATCAACTCCAAATCATTTTGCATTATGCGGCATGCGTGCTCGGAGCGCTGACTCATTTACAATCACTGCAGTATCGTTGTAGCAAAGCCAGGGAGCAGCAACATGCCGCCGCTAGCTGGGGCAACATGGCCGCCACAGGCTGTGCTAGCGGTGTGTTTCACCATGTGCCACCAAGTCACCACCTTGCGCACACTCAGTGAGGAAAATAGTAAATACATTGTATACCTTGAAAAACCCTAAACCCTACTAGGCGCAGTGCTTCACCACGGGTGCCGAACCCCTACCAGAATACTCGAAACCCTACACTGGCGTGCCGCTATTAACAAGCACGCAATTGCGCAAGGCATCACACCGCCTTTCAGGCAGCCCCCTCCACTTGGCAGCCACCATGCGCTGCAGCTTGCCCGCCAGCTCGATAGGGAGGCAGTGCAGCTTCCACCCGCCCTCCACACGTGCATCCAGCTCAGGGCAGGGCACAAAAGAGTGCACCCACACCCGCCTGTCAAAAACGTCTAATGCAACCCCATCTGGTGGGATCACGCACACAAGTGGCGGGCATCCCTCCAGGCGGTCCCACAGCCACTTCAGCACGTGCGCTGCTTCAGCCATGATCCCCTGCCCTACCATCTTTTCGTGAGCGCAGCGGAGCACCTTGCAGATATTTATCGATGCCATTGCAGGCTTGATGTAGCAGCAGTGTACCCTGCTGACGCCTTCACTGCTTGAGCATGCAAAGTTACGGTACTCAAACCCAACGCTGCCCCTTGTCAGCTTCACCAAGCAGTCCATCCGCCTCCCTAATTTGCCTGCCATCACAGACATCCCCCAACAGCTGATTGTCCCTGCTGTACCCCACCACCAGTGTCTTCAGAGCCGTCAGGGAGGTCATCCCATGGCTAAAATGCAGGGGCTGCATCTTGCTGTCACAGTAGCCAATGACGAGCTCTGTGAGGCTGCCAAGCTGAGGGAACCGCACCTCCCAGGATGGATTCACACTCATATCAGGCGTCTGTCCACCCTCCAATGTACCCATGTCCATGATTACCGTCAGGCACTGGAGTTTGGACAGGGATGCCACACACTGTGGCACAAACCTTTCCCAAGAGCTGTCATAGCCATATTCTGGGTAGACCCACACGCCCAGTGCAGTGAGGGCACTGAGCGCAGCGAGGCAGCTGATGGACTCCACATCATCATCACATGCATCCACACGGCGCAGCACTAGGTGGGAGAGGCTGGGGAGCAGCGAGGAGAGGTTCTCCAGGTGTGGAAGGCTCACCCTCGTTGTTTCATTGGACGGCATCTCCTGGCCCCACCTCCGCATGCCAAAGGTGACACTGCGCAGGCTGGTGCTGCGGCTAGGGACCAACTGCCATGGCCAGATCGCGCCATCTGGCAGTCAGAACCAGCAGGTAGCCAGATCAGCCCCAGGGCCAAGGTCAATCTCCCGCAGGTGAGGAAAGCAGTCGAGGCGTGACGGGGAGGGGAGGCCGACCAGGTGCAGGGCGGTGAGGGCAGTCAGGCTGTGCAGGCTGTCTGATGCAGCTTGGTAGCCGAGCATCACCCCCACTGCGGCACCCTCACCCACATCCAGCTCATCCTCGCACCCCTCCTCATCCTCATAATCCACCTCCAGCTCGGGCATGTCCACCAGTAGGTGCTGCAGCTGTGACAGGCTGGAGAGGCAGTCCAGCTCGGCTGCCAGGCCATGCATGCGTTCACGCATTGCCCCCGCATCCTGCCCCATACCCCACTCATTGGCCTCCGCTGAGAATGTCATCGCCAGGTGGGTGAGGTGGGGGGCGAGGGCGAGGGAGGGGAGGGCGGCAGCAGGCGCAGCGGTGAGTGCCAGGTGGCGCAGGCTGCTTGCGCTGCTAAGGGAGGGCGGCAGGGCGGGTGTGACCCATGTGACTGCCAGGTGGCGTATGCTGGGCAGCACTGACTCCAGCCAGGGGCGGAAGGAGGGGTGGGAGGCGGCCTGCGGTGCGGCCAAGGTGGAGAATTAGTGTTACTTATATATATTGGCCAAGGTGGATAGCACAGCTTGAAGTGCTGCAGCCAGTGCCCAGTGGGCATGGGGGATATTCATTGGCAGCCCATGGCACAACGACAAAGGGGCAGTACACGTCACACAGGTGGCAGAATATGGGCAGCCATTTTCATCAAACTATGGCTGCCAATAGGAAGTCAACTTGAATGTGCTCAGGCCACCAGAATGACTACCCAAAATCCAGCCAAAACTAGCCCACAATCAGCTACGGCAGCAGAATATGCGGCATGACCCACGTCGCACCACCAATCAAGTGACTTCAAAATAGCACTGTCGGACACAATATCCATTTGGGTGTTTTCAAATGCAACCACACCTCCTGCACACGCACCTCTACTGTGTCCCACAATGGTGAGGGCCCCTGGCTGAGTGCGTGCCACTCCCTGCACACCAGTGGCACCACCGCTGCCCTCTCCCGGGTGGTAAGTGGGGCCAGGAGGGGCTGGAGCAGGAGGGAGGGGAGGTGCGGGAGGGGCTGGGGCGGCTCCATGGGGGGAGGTGAAGGATGGGGCCCTGTTGGTGCTTGAGGCATGTTGGTTCACATGTTTCCCTCGATGTTTGGTTCCTTAGGTTTCCTCCCGGCCTTCATTGACTCAAGAAAGATGTGTTTAGCGAGGCTGGAGATAGCAGCTGAACGAGGGGAAGTTTCCTGAACTTGCAAGCTTGGGGCCTAGGCCTCAGTGCCTAGTACTGAGACGGTCGCCCCCATGGCACAGTTTGTAACCACTGACGTCGTATGGCTGGGTGTTATCAATGCCACTGAAAACTGATTGGGCGATATATCACAACCCGGGCAGTTGAGCTGAGCTCTATGGCTAACGTTTAGGCCTTCTTGCTCTCTCGCTTCATGCCATTGGTCTCTTTGAAATTGAAAAACGCCCACGAGTCTGAGCCACGATAACAGTTACTGGTGCATGTGAAGTCCAAAAAACCTAGTGCTACTTGTTGAGCCACGAACAAATATGCAAATGCTCACAAAGTGAACAGATAAATATGCATAACTTCAGTGCCCACTGCAGTTTCCCCTCTGCTGCATAATAAAGCTGGGAGACGCAGTGCGTGTGAAGTTCTTTACAGCAACGAGCTTTGCTACCCGTAAGCAACGTGTTAGAACACTTGCAAGAAATATTGCTGGCTGTCAGCTGACAGGCCCTTTGCACGAGCTTTGTTTCGCATGCATGCATGCATTGCATGCATCTTGAATCCTCCCACCCTGGTCCACTGTAGTTGCAACGGGGGCGATTGAGACTGCTCTTTTGCATAGAAGCCTCACTTTCTTCTTTTCTAGTAGGTAAACCTCCTGAGATCCCTGCTTTCCATCAACTGGGTCTAGCCATCAACTGGGTCTAGCCATGAACCTGTCATGAGCTGCATGCCTGGGCGCCAAACGTGCACACACCCCGTTGAAGTTTGAGTTGCAACGTGACAGAAAGGTAGCAAGTGTTCTGACAAGGGTGACAGCGCCCATACACAACCCCAGCGGTTCATCCCTCACTGAGCAAAAGGCAACAGCAAGGTGTCGAGCGATAGGCCACCGCCACTGCTGGCAAGGGCCCTGGGGTCAAGGTCTAAGATCCACCCCTAGCGGGTGGGTAGCCCTCGTGTGGTCCATGGCTTGACACACGTGCAGCCGGCAGCGGAGTGGAGCCTGGATGGAGGGGCGCCAACGCCGCACCTGGGTCTGGGCCTCTGCATGCATACAGGCAAGGAACGCTCTTAACGTGTTTGGAAACACGAACCTATACAACCTGCATAGCACGGGGAAGGTGTAGTAAAACCCAGAAGGCCTTGAACGGTTTCACCTCCTGTAGGGAAGGAGTCTGTGGTCCTAGGTTTGGTGTTACGTGCGGGCCTGGTGTACAATCTAAACCCTAAACCCTTTCTTTTCCCACGTATACAGGCTGCCACCCATGTGTGCCTTACAATACTGGTGCTGCGGGGGGTGATGGGGAAAGAAGAGCAATTACAGACAGGTGCGAGGGGGGTGGCTCGCCTACGATTGCGCTGCTTGATGTCTAGGGTTCAGGGTTTAGGGTTTGTGCTTGTGAGGGGGCGTTGGCATGCAAAGCCTCCCGACAACGCTTGGTCACCCAGGAGGGCTGGGGATGAGCCGCGGGCAGGGTTCTTCAAGCCGTGCTCCATTTTGAACCTGCTTTACTGGCATGTGGGCAGGCGTGCTCACCGCACCATCGCTGGGCGGATGCTGCCCCTGCCCCAGCGTGTTGCATATGGGATTGTGAGAATCCCGGTCAGAATCGTGGTCCTCATTGTGCTTACTCTTGCTATTCCTTAAGCAGATGTCCCCTGTTTTCCAGGTTCCACGGCGCCTGCTGCTGTCCAAGGCTCCCGAGGGGCGGGTGGGGTCGTGGTGCCTGTGTTTGGGGTGGCGGGGTGTGTGCGGCGGCGGGGCAGGCTCCTGCGCCAGGTGGCACTTCCTATCAGGGGGGATGTGCACCATTACGGGTAGGGGAGGGGGAAAGGGAAATCTCACTACACGCTTGAACACCGGTAACGGAGGGGGGGATGTTATTTATAAGCATGAGATAGGGTTCCGTGTGTGCCTCAAGTGGGATGCATCCTTTGCTAGTGGCCACACATAAAGCTTGGAGCTGGCGTAGGATGATGGGATCTTTTCCCCCCGGTTGCCCATCAATGGAATTACGCTGGAATTTTGCTGTGGTTCTTTTTGTACTTTATTGCCGGGCTATTGCTCCTGCACGCCTCCCCGGCATGGGGAACCAATGCACACAGGAGGTACAAAAAATCAAAATTCTGGGTCCACACCATGACCTCTCTTGTGGGCATGCAGGTACTATTACGCCCCCTTGTTTCTGGGCACGCCTCCCCAGAAATTCTCGGTCATCGTTGACACCGGCAGCACCATCACATATGTGCCCTGCAAGCAATGTGGGGTCAGATGCGGCAAGAGGCACATGGTGCGCGCATGCAGGAACCCTAAACCCTAAACCTCTACCCTAAAATATAAACCCCGAAACCGTGGACCGAGGAAGCAAGCAACACTTGGTTGGTGGGTAGCATGCATGTGCGGCAAGCGGCACGAGCAATTGACCACCACTTGCAAGTGCAACACTGGATAATGGTGGCTTGTCAAGTCTCGACTCTTGAACTGGGAGTCGAGCCTGGCAAGGCTTACCCAGGCGTGCTACCCTGGGTGCAATGCTGGAATGCACATTGTACTCACATGCCCATGCGTCGCAGGGAGAGGCGTTTGACCCATATGAAACACCATGACATTTCTGGCAAAAACAGTAATAAAGTAGTATAAATGAATGGATGTTTATTATAATTTTCAAAGCGTTGCACCCCATGCGGCGCAGGGTGATGCCTTTGACCCCGTGTCTTGAATTTGGGTATAAAATGTACCAGAATGTACTTTAAAGCAAATGGATATGTTACCTGGTATAACTGCTGTGTAAAGCGTTGCACAATTTGTTACTAATATTTTTATTTTAATTTCAGTATTAAAAATTACAAAATTCAATTTGCGGCGCAGGGTGGTACCTTTGACCCCGTGTCCTCCCCCTCCGCCCACCTGGTGCCATGTGGCAGTCAGCTGTGCGACTGCGGCAGGGGCAGGTGCCAGTGCAAGGCCAAACAGTGCGTGTACGCGCGCTTCTACGGTGCGCACCCTAGCCCAAGCTCCTCGGAACCCCAGAAGCCATAGCAAGTGCCAGCAAACCCTGGTACCAGTTTGCAGCCAGCGAAAGGGTTTACTTACTTTACGTTCCAGCAATAATGCCAGATTAGCAGTCATTCCTGCATGCCTTGCGCTAACCAGCTAAGTCCTGACACTGCTTATACCATCACCATATACAATTGCAGCCAAACAGTGTGTGTAAATGCGGTCTACGGTTGGCAATTACCTTAGCACAAGCTCAGTGGAACCCTCATGAATCCCTAAACCCTTGATGCCAGTGTGGGCCAAACAGTGCCCGTGCATGCTGTTCGATGCCGCACAGTACCCTAGCGTAAGCTCTGTGCAGTCCCGCAAACCCTTGGAAATCCAAGGCGCTCCTTGGTAATACTTACCAACGTAAACGAGCCCTAACCCAGCCCGTGCCTGTGGCCCGTAGCCAAGCACAACGCCAGGTTTGCATCATGGCATCCTGGTTGACCCTGATGAGGGTTAACGTTGTTTTACATTGGGGGAACCCTACCCAGGATGCTCGTAAGCAAGAACCTAACCCAGGGTGTGCCTGTGGCGCGCAGCCGAGCACAGCGCCAGCGTGGGCATCATGGTGCAGGACCGGGTGGCGTTCCCTCCCTTGTCCCGCCCTAACGCCTCTCTCCCCCTGGTGTTTGGGTGCGCACTCAAAGAGACCGGGGCCATCCATGACCAAGCAGCGGACGGGGTCATGGGGCTGGGGAACGCAACCTCTTCTTTCATTTCACAGGTAAGGCCTGGGTATGTGATTATGTAAATAACATGGACAAGTGTCAGGGCCTCGTTTTCGGTGACTACCCCTAAACCCAAAATGCTCTCTTTGGGTGTGGGCTCAAGGAGACCGAAAATATTCATGATAGGGCGGCGGATGGGGTAAAGGGGAACGCAACCTGATCATATATTGCCCAGGGTGGGGGCTGGTATTGCTGATAGCTGTTCTTGCGTAAATATGGGATGGACCTCGTCCTCTAAACCTCAGACAAACTCCCAATAAATCATGTATGATGCAATGTGACACTAACTTCAAAAATATCTACCTTTTTTCCCGTGCTGCAGGCGGTTGCCATGGGAGGTTTTGCAGACAAATTCTCCCTGTGCTTCAGCATGGGGGGGCAGGGGGCGCTGCTGCTGGGCCATCTCCCCCTCCCCTCCCACCTCACCCTGTACTACACCCCCCTCGTCCACTCCCCTGCCCACCCCGCCTTCTACATCGTCCACCTGGAGGCGCTCTCATGCGGCGACAAGTATGTGGCGCAGGCCACGCAGGTGTGGAAAACTTTAAACCCTAATCCTTACCTTTAAACCAGGGGTTGAGATCCATTGCCATTGCTGGACCCTCGCAATGGTACGCAATCACAAAAGTGCAAGGTTTCATGCCTTCCCTTGAATTCTCATGTACATCATTGTGCACCTGTCACCCGAGAGCAAACCCCAATTCAACCTTACCCAAACCCTATCCTACCCAAATTCCAGCCATACCCTACAACCCTGTAGGAGGAGCTCAACGGGGGCCCTGGAGCTGTGGTGGATAGCGGCACCACTTTCATGTTCTTTCCAAACCCTGCCAAACTATTAAATGACAACACCCTCCCAACACCCTTTTAAACACTGCAGAACCCCCTAGAACCCCCTATAAAACCTACCAAACCCCAATTACACCTCTGAATCTCTCCAGGAGGAGCTCAACGGTGGCCCTGGGGCTGTGGTTGATAGCGGCACCACTTTCATGTTCTTCCCACCAGCCACCTACCGCGCGCTAGTCGAAACCTTGCTGGCGGCCGCGGCGGCGGTGGGCTTTCGCCAATCGGCGCCCCGTCACGCCAAGGCCAGCCGAATCAGTGAGGTGCGCCGCACCAGGACATGGCTGTTTGGCCTGGCAATAAGACGGGCCGCATGTGGGGTATCTAACTCATGCAACCCCTATGGCCGTTTGGATTAGCATGTAATGCATCACTTGTCACTTGGCTTGTCAATTGGAGCAGTGTCATGTGCGCCAGCTGGTGGTTGGTTGTTCATGGCCATGCAAAACTCCTCTGGATGGAATGTGTGCTTTTGTGTGTGTGCATTAAATCCACGGTGACTGCCAAGGCGCTGCAAAGGCAAGACTGGCTACCAATCTTGCTCCGTTACTGGAATGCATGTGATGTTAATCAAATGTAATAATCAAACCAAGCACATGTCTGCAGGAGGGGGAGGAGGGCGTATGCATTGTGGGGTTGAACGGCACCACCCCAACTGGGCTGCTAGCCAGGCTACCAGACCTGACGCTGCATTTCCGGGGAGGGGTGGCGCTTTCCCTGGGTCCCCATCATTACATGCACGCGGACCCCAGGGATGCAGCGGCGGTGTGCCTGGGGATTGGGGATAACGGGCGGTCGGGGACGCTGCTGGGCGCCATCGCCTTCCGCAACGTGCTGCTGGAGGTGAGCGTAGGGCTGCTAGGATTTTGGCAGGGTTTTGTTAGGGTATTGCAAGGGTTTGGGCGGGGTTAATGATAGGCTAGTACACATCGCATGCCGCAACATGCTGCTGGAGGTAGGCGCAGGGTTTTAGCTGGGGTTTGTGACCATTTTCTGTGGTTTGTGGCCTGACAGTCAAAGCTCCGCCACTAGCGCCCTACACCCTTATCCCTTAATATCTGCCTGAGCCCCTCTGATAGCAAATGCAAGGGGGCATTAAAGTGCACATGAGGTACTGCCCTCCTCGCCGCAAGCCCCTTTTCCTGAACCAACACGCCTTGTCCACGATATCCAATGTCACAGTTGTTCCTCCTCCATTCCCCCGCTGACCCCGCCTCCCCTGCCCTCCTCAGTTCGACCGAGCCAACCAGCGGCTGGGCATGACGCATGCGCCCTGTGCTGATCTGGCAATCACCCTAGCCACCGCCAGCCAGCAGTGATTGGGGGCACGCTCCAGCTAGATCTGTCCCTTGTGGGCTGGGTCCAGCTGCACAGGGGACTTCATTGGCTCTGGGTCCCGGACTGGGTGAGGCATACCCAGGAAGGGTAATTTGGCTCAAAGCTGGAATGCAGATACTCACCAACAGCTGCACAGGGGACTTGCCATTGGCCCATGGTACCAGGTATTTGCCTGGCTGGCACATGCGCTGTCCCGCTGGCACATGCACTGTCCCGGGGACAGCAATGGGGGAGCTTCTGGGGATTCCAGCAGCCAGTGAGGAGGGGCATTCAGCTGGGGTATTAGGGTCTCGGGGTCAGCTGCCAGCAGTACCCTCTAGGGTAGCAGGGCACCACAGCATTGAACTCTGAAACCCAGACTTTGCACACGCCTGTGCGTGTTTAGGGTTTAGCCTGCCACGTTGCAACAGGACGCAGTGCCGCCTTGTACTCAGGCCCATGGGCTTTGTTTTGCTGCTGTACTGGATCTGTATTGGCTCAGAAAAGCAGGAAGAAGGGGATGCTGTATGGCTGCCATGGTGCCCCAGAGGCGAAACGCCGTGAACCATTACTAATCAAGCCGGTTGGGATGCATTTTCGCGGAATTTTATTGCGTGCACATGGATCACATGGGGGTCAGTGCCCTGTTTAAAAAAATGCTGCAGTTTTTTTTATGCGACTTGAAAGGACTCGTCTTTCTTTGAAGACACGGGTAGAACCGCCATATCCAGCCTTTGGCACCCGTGCATTGCAACCACGATGTCGCTGTTCCAGGCGTATTGTGCGCGCACACTTGGGAGGTAGCGAGTGTACCATGCATGCTGCACCATGACTTCAAGTGCGCCAGGGCTTGCGCGATGGCTGCTGATCGCCGCGCTGGGTTCGCTGCTGGCGCTGGCTACGTCCCAAGAAGACACCGTGTTCGTCAGGTCAACAAAACAGCAGCAGTTGATTGCTTTCAAGGTGTGGGGGAGGGGGTTATGCAACACGGGTACAAGGATGAGAGTGACCCTGTGTACGACATGACGGGTGTACATATGCATCGCACCGACTCGCTTGGTCGAGGCATACCACCGGGTTCATCGTATGGTTTCAACCCTGCTGGGGAGAAGCGCATTGGTAGCAGTCGTGTGAGTCCGCCGTCTGTGGTCTCGCTAGGGTGTGGTTGGCGCACATATGTGCACACCTTCGGCAGCATGGGTATGTGCCTTGAGCGCTTCAACGGCGGCATATCCAGCTTTCCGCCGTTGCAGCCAGTTTGAAGCTCGTTTTCAGTAGCATTTGCACGCATGTACGGACCGCTAGTGCGGATAGTATCGAAAACCAGGGCTGCCTGCCTGCATGCATGCCATCGTGCCCCCCGCCCCGGACCGCACCGGGCGCCAAGGTGCCCCAAAGAGGCGGGGGAAGGGAACCACAGTACCACTGGTGCCCAGCAAGCACTTGCGGCAAGATACTGTGGGCTTTTGCTGCTTGCACCAGGCAGTGATCGGGCACCAGGCAGTGGTTCTCACCCGCCGCGCTGCGCTAGCCCAAGGCGCACAATGCCTGGGAGGGGCACGTGCACAGTACCACTGATGCACCAGCCAGCGAAATGCAGGCAACTCACGTCGCCAACCCACGCCATGTTGCAGGGGAAGGACGTCCATACGTACTTGGATTGGGTGGCAAGCACGCGGGGCGCTCAAGACGACCCACAGGTGCGATTGAAGCTGTGGTGTTGGCGCAGTGCGGCATGTGGGGTTTTGTGCAATCGTACCGCATACAATATGCGCCATGCAAGCACTGAGCTAGGGTCCTAGTAACACAACCTATGACCAACCCAGTCCTCACCACCCACCCATCCCAACCACCACTCAAGCTGCTGTGCCAGCCTCCCCCCCCACCTTGGCCCCCCCTCCCTCGCCCCCCACCCCCCACTCCCCCCCCACAGGTTGCCGTTCCACCCCCCACAGGCGCCTCCCCCGAGGACCGACTCCTCCACTTCCAGTCTGCGCTGCAGCTGATCCAGGACACCAACGCACAGCAGCACACTTGGGTGGTGCGTGTGTGTGGGGAGTTTCCCTAGGGTTTTGGGGTCCAGGCATTAGGGTTCAGCTCAAAAGTTGCGCTGCAGCTGATCCTGGACACCACAGCGCTGCAGCACATGGGCGGATGTGGGTGGGCGGGTTGGGGTGCTGTTCCAAAACAATTGCTGCAAATGTTGTCAGCGTGAAACTGACGAGGCGGAGCTCTCCACCCCAGCATTGTTGTAACCCTAAGCCACTCCGGAAGATAGATTATCAAACATAGAGTAGGCGTGCCGCCCATAGTGATCAAATGTGGGTTAGGTGCCTATTATGCGTGCCGCTCTTTGCCGAGTGCCCCTTTTCCCTCCCCTCCCCTCCTGCAGGCTGCTATCACCCCCTTTGCTGACTGGTCCCCTGCTGAGCTGTCCAACCTGGGCGGGCTGATAGAACCCTCTGAACAAAACCCTAGGGATACGCCCCGCGACGCCACACCCACCAGCCCCTCCTCCAGCCCCAGTGGACGCCGCCTGCAGCAACACACAACCAGCATGCCAGGTGGCACACAACCAGCCATGCCAGGTGGCAGTGGTGGTGGTTTCTCCTACCCGTATGAGCCGCCCCCTTCGCCAGATGGTGGCGGCGGTGGCGGTGGCGGCGGCGGCGGCGGCGGTGGTGGCGGCGGTGGCGGTGGTGGTGGCGGCGGTGGCGGTGGTGGTGGCGGCGGCGGTGGTGGTGGCGGTGGTGGTGGTGGTGGTGGTGGCGGTGGCGGCGGTGGCGGCGGCGGTGGTGGTGGTGGTGGTGGTGGTGGTGGTGGTGGCGGCGGCGATGCTCCCTCCTGGTCTGTGGCTCGGAGGGCATTGCTCCAGGATGATGCGCTGGTGCGCAATGAGGCGCTGCCCCCTGCAATGGACTGGCGGCTGGCGGGGGTGGTGGGGCCTGTGGAGAACCAAGGGCCGGTGCGTGGCTCACCAAAACCCTAAACCCTAGGGTTCAAATACCCTAAACCCTCAGCACCCTTGGCGGGGTGTTGGTGCCTGTGGAGAACCAAGGGTCGGTGCATGGCCCACCAAAACCCTAAACCCTAGGTAACAAATACCCAAGCATCCTGACCAAATTGCTGAGGTTTTTGCCTTCATTGGCTCATTTATCTTAACGTATATCTGCCTTCAGGGGTACACAAATGGCCTATGCTACCACCCCTGCAGTGACCTTGACCCTTCCCACCACATCTAAACCCTGATCCACAGCCCGCATCCCTGCAGTGCGGCTCCTGCTGGGCTTTTGCCACCACCGCCGCCGTGGCTTCCGCCCACGCTATGTACAGCGGGAGGCTGCTGCTGCTGAGTGCACAGGAGCTGGTGGATTGCACACCCACTGGCAATGGATGCGGGGGGGCGGGGGTGGACTCGGGCATTGCGTACATCATGGTGAGGCTGGTGGTGGGGCGGGGGTGAGGGTGGGATCAATGCGGGGATAGGCTGCGGATGGTGGGGGGAGTACGGGGAAGATCGGGGGGGTTGTGCGCGTGAGGGAGGGCGGGATGTCATTGGCACACCTGCATTTGATCACCAGAGGGTCAGAGCTACCCCCCATAACTCTCTTCATCCCTCACCCTCCGCACACCGCCACAGTAACCAGACACTTTGGCGTGCATCTAGCCCTTCCCCCCCACACCACATTCCCCCCTCCCAACCCTCACCCCCCTCACCCCCACACCACATCCCCCCCACCCAACCCTCACCCCCTTCCCCCCCACACCACATCCCCCCCCACCCAACCCTCACCCCCCTTGCCTCCAACCACCACGCAGGGCTTTGGCGTGCACCTTGCCCGCCACTACCGCCCCTACTCCGCCAGCGAGCGCACATGCGGCGCCCCCCGCCCCTCCGCCGGCGACCCCCTCATTTTCACCCCCTCCTACACCATGCGCCCCGCATTTGCCAGCACCGATTACACCTCGCCATGGGTGGTGGGCACAGAAAGGAATCTCATGGAGGTGGGTGGGTGGCGGTGGTGGTGAAGGGGTTTTGAGTAGGGTTAGAATGGTAATGATGGTACAATTTATGATTATTTATCAGATTACATTGTATCACATATTATTACACCTCGCCCTGGGTGGTGGGCACTGAGAGGAATCTCATGGAGGTGGGTGGGTGGTGGTGGTGGTGGTGGAAGGGTTTTTTGGGGAGAATGGTACCCGGTGGTACACATTTGTGATTATTAATCAGATTACATTACATCGTATCTGATTATGCACTACAATCCTATACTGCATCTAGATTCACCCAAAACTCAGCTCACAAGGATCCGGCAGCAACAATCCTGGAACATGTACATTGATTACAGCACCCTCAAGCCTTGCTAGTGCCCAAATGTCCTGATTTCCCCTTCTTCCCCCCTCCCATCCCTGCAGATGGTGTACCAGGCCCCCACCGTGACCTCCATCAAGGTCTCCAGGGACTTCTTCCTGTACGGCCCAGAATCGGGTGTGTACAACTCCACTGCCTGCTGGGATCCCACCCAGCTTCTGACCAACCACCTGGTGCTGGTGGTGGGGTGGGGGACAACCCCAGGGGGGGTAGACTACTGGCTGGTGAAAAACTCGTGGGGCACCGGGTGGGGGGAGGGCGGATTTGCGCGCATTTGGCGGAATACGGACGGGAATGCTGCCGGCGTGGGGGTGTGCAACATGGGGGCCTTATCTGTGGTCCCTCAAATCGGGGCATCTGGGAACCATTGGAGGGTGCTGGGCGCGCGGGGCATGGCCCGGGGGGCCTACCCCCCGCCCTCCCAGGGCGCCACCCAGCCTGCGAGTCAGACACCGGTGGAGAGTACCAGATCGGGCCCCATCCGAACCACTCCCACCAGTGATGTGGTTCACACCTCCTCCAAGCCCCTCGCCGCCAAGAAACCAGTGCCGGCAACCAAGCCCAACACCAAGCGCTCCCCGGCACGCAAGCCAACCAAACCTGCCACCAAAATCCCAGCCACCAAGCCTACCAAGAAGACGCCAGCCAAGAAACCAGGCATCAAGGTTCCAGCCACAAAGCCTTCCATCAAAATTCCATCTACCAAACCAGCCACCAAGCCACTCACCAAGATGCCATCCACCAAACCCGCCACCAAGCCCATCAGCAAGGTTCCAGCCACCAAGCCTGCCAAGAGGGTCCCAACCACCAAGCCAGATGCCAAGGTTCCAGCCATCAAGCCAATCCGCATCGCCCCAGTACCCCGGCGCCCCCCTCCCAAGCAGCGGCCAGGGGTGA
Source organism: Heterotrichella gracilis (assembly GCA_032358255.1). NCBI lineage: Eukaryota > Xanthophyceae > Tribonematales > Xanthonemataceae > Heterotrichella > Heterotrichella gracilis. The sequence continues at coordinate 59,663 of JAULBX010016971.1, read as the reverse complement.
AGGCACACACATCCCCCCTGCCCCGCGCCACTTGGTTCAAACCCAGGCCCAAGCCCTCCATCAGCATGCAGTCCACAAAACTGGCTGGGGCGCTGCCACAGGCAACCCAGCTCTTTGCGTGGACCACACCAGAGAGCGGGGGGGTCAAGCTGGGTCAACCACAGCAGCAGCAGGCGCCGTGAGGGCTCGCGAGGCACTTTACAATATTTATTCTTTTCTGCAGTTGGGAGTATCTTCCATTTTGGTGGGAACCCAAGCCTTCCATCACCATTCTGGCGCCAAACTGGCTGGGGCACTGCCACAGGCTAGCTGCCTGGACCACACTAAGAAGCGGGGGGGTGAAGCTTCGTAAGCCTAAGCTAAGCCTAAACAGCAGGTGCCTTGAGAGCATGCAAGGCGCTTTATACAGTATCATCCTTTTATTCAGATGGGAATATCTTCCATTGGTTGAAATCTTTGCCAAGCAATGCATATTATAGGTTGAATTGATCCCTTATGGGGCAAAGGGTCATGGGTGCAGCAACAAAACGTTTTCAGTTTGGGGTTGCGGGATCAATGGGGCAGGAGGTTAGATCCAGGCATGCATGTTCATGTGTAGGGTGCACAATGCTTACACGCGTTAAAACAGTTTGGATTAGCAATCAGGTTAACCGTAGATGCATGTAGATCAGATGTAGGCAGTATGCATATTCATAGAATGCATGTATTGCATTCCTTGTACTTCCAGTGGGAAATAGCATTTGGCTCTTGTATCCCTTTTACATCCCATCCCATGTAGGCACAGGAAGTAGCATAGGTAGGCACTTTCACCACCACAGCTCTGCAGGGCCAAGGCTCTTGACTTTAATGTTTTAGGGTTTGTGTACTGCACACTTGAATACTTGATATTGACCATATTTTTTGGCCCCGGACGGCGAGTACTTACTTTCATTGCCATTCACAGCACTTTCTATTATTAACAGTACATTGTCAGTGGCATATCGCATCCTGCAGCGCACAATTTTTTTTTGGGTGGTTGATATGCACCAATGTGCCTTTTCAGCCTTCACTTGTGCCAGGGCCATTCAGCACTATGGCGCCTGGCGTAGTACATGATAGCAAGGGGCTTGCAAGCAAATTGTGCAAGGACTTGGCTGGATTTAGGATTTGCATGGTGTTCAAGGATGTGACGTGGACCGATATTTCCTTGCCAGTTTGGGGTTGAATTTCAGGGTTTGAATCCCTGAAGAAAATCGCGCCTGCTTAATACAACGGCGCAGGCATAATTGCGCAATGCTGGCGCCCACTCAGGCTTTCTGTATTCAGAGTTGTTATGTAACCCCGAGGAATTCAGTGGAAGTCTTTCATGCCAAATTGGCATTTACTGCACTACATCCCAATACTGGCCGCCATCCGAGATGGTATCTTGCCAGCACAGCCGCTGCGCTGAAAAGCCTCGGAGGCTATAATCAGAGCAATTGAGTGTGTATCCCAAAGCAAGAGCCATTTTCCAACCGTGCTCTTATGAAAAGCGGTAGCAGATCCACAGCAATAACTTACACAGCGCCAGAAACACCGTTGCAGCACTGCAAGGGCCTTTTGCCAACAGTTGTGGGCAAGCCTTTTGCCTTTCACCGTCCCTCACCGTCTACTTTGCAGCACACCCCTTGCAACCTGACAACAGGCACACTAAACAGGCGCCAAGCAAAACCCTCGAAGCTTCTTCACAAACGCAGCTCAACCCACCACCTCGAAACGTATGTGACGTGCATCGATCAACCTACCCGCAAGACCGGTCCATCACGCCAAGGTAACGGCATGTGCACCCCCCTCATGCCTGGCAAAATGCATGCATATGCATCGATGCTGCTGTAGCGATCCTGCTGCGAAATGGGTTGCGCACGGTGAAAAGGTCCATGATGTAGCGCTGCGAGGTCTTGGATTGGTTAAGGCTGTCTCTGGTGGTAGAACAACGTTCCACCGTCGCCTGACCTCACTGCCTGACATGCCGCTGAACAAACGGTGCTGTGATGACCCACAACCCCACAGCTGCTCGTCGAACCAACCACCTATTCCAAAACTTTATACCATTATAGCCACGTCTTCCCGAATGAGCCAATCTATAACCCCATCAGTTGCCAAGACTTGGGTCAATCGTTGGTCATCGAAGCAACCAGGGGTTCACCGGAACGAGTGCATAAGCTTCCCACCCATTCACCTGTACTTGTGCGTCTCCTGTTCTTCACAGTGACGAATTATTGAACTTGTAGCTGCAGGCCACACGCGTGCTCAACTACAGCAGCCGTACTCGCCCAACTACTGCACCTCTTACCTGCCACGGCCCTGAATCAGGTTTTGTCCCCAACCGCATAGGAGAGGTCCAGCACTGCTATGGCGACTCCTGACAAGGTAAGCCGGCAAACATCAGGTCATAGATTTGCTGCACCCCGACACACCAGCAAGTCTTTCACTGCTACGCCCATGTAATTGCAGTGCCCACGTGCACCCCTTTGCGGACTGCCCTGTTACTTCCCCCGCCTTGTGGTAACACATACATGTACCCCGTTCACTTTATTTGCTTACAGCACTTGTGGCTGCCACCATCTGGTAGCAGCTCATACATACATGCACCACATTATCTTATATACTGACAGCGCTTCTGCCCAACAACACCTGGCAGGAGCTTCTGGACTTGGTTGTCATCGGTGCAGGCAGAGCAGCGCTCCACCTGGTCACGAGACTGCCTGGCCATGTAGAAAAGGTGGGTCTTTTTCAGGGTCTTTGTGTACTGAGTACTAACTCAAATACTGGGATACCAAGGGTGTCACAATAGCCGCGTCCCTGTGCACACACCACAGGCCCCAAACGAAGCAGCAAAAGGACACTTCCTGTGGGTAGCTGCTTGGGCCCTGGCGGAATGCGCATTTTAGGGTTTCAATATCCACAGAATTGGTTGTCCTCCATTGCCAACGCGCCTGTTCAATGACCAGCAATGGCCGACTCTGAACTGCATGCCCAAAACACGTGTACAGTGATAGTGGTAGACCATGGCGCATGGGTTCTGTATATCCTTATATGGCTCGGAATCACAGCTTGTTTTCAATTCACACAGAACACTGTGGTGGTTGATGAGCATGGCGCCTGGCTGGGTGCCTGGTTTGATCGCATGGAACGCCTGGAGGTGCGGCACCTGCGCTCCCCCTACGTGTGGACACCACACCCAAAGCTCCATGCAATGATCAGCTATGTGCAGAAGCAGGGCAAGGCAAAGGTGAGAGCAAGAAACAAACCTACTAGCTGGCTAGACTGTCCTTGGATACCTGCGTGGATCAGGGAAGACTAGCTTCTATATGTTGCTTTTTTGAGTGGGGGATTGCCCAAATTTGGGCAATCATTGGGAGAGGGTTACGCGCAATGAGGAGTAGTGTCCTCATGTGCTGCATGGTCGGGTTACCCAACCCTGGCTGCATGCCATGATCAACTACGTGCAGAAACAGGGCAAGGCAAAGGTGTGGGAAGAAGAAAACTCAAAATATATTACACATTGGCCTCACAATGTGGAAGCCTGCCCATATGACCATCCTACACCACTATGCTTATTTGCCCTCCACATGGCACCACATGCCCCGCATGCCCTCCCTTCCCTGACCACAACCTTCAACACCCCCCCACATGCCATTCCCTCCTTATCAGTATCAGGGACCTTATTGCCAGAAATCTTTTTGGGACTGGCACCTGGCAGCGTATTGTGTTGGACAGGAGGGCCTGGCGTTTGCCTACCATCGGTGGATGCATCCCCTCGGGGGCACGCATGTAATGTAATGTATGCCATTATCTCCTTATTCCTCCTCCCCTTCATAATCCCAGCTTACCCCTTACATACTGATCCAACCCCACCCGCAGGAGCTGATTGATGCCTGCGAGTCCTTCGCCCCCCTGCCCTCCTACACCCTCTTCCATGACTTCTGTGAGGCGCTCATCGTGCGGAAGCTGCACAGGCAGCTGCGGGCAGTGATGAAGGCGCGCGCAGTAAAGGTGGAGAAGATGAGCGAGAAAGAGGCGCAGCGGCTGGGGGCGGGCACAGGTGGGGGCTGGCGCATGATGATTTGAATATTTAAGTTTGCTTTTTGGTATCATTCTGCCAACGCCTACATTAAAAAACGGCCGCCAGCTGTGCCCGTACGTTAAATCATGCTTTAAATCATGAACAATTGATAGCGTTGAACAACGACTGGTTGTAGAGACAACGCATGCGCTCGTCTGACCACTCAAGGAGTACAACTATGGAAAGTATCATTGCTTCTATCCCCCCTTTCATACCTCTTTCACATCCCATTGCAGGTGCCTGTGTGGTTATATTGGACAACGGCCGCCGGCTGTGCACGCGCGCTGTGGCCTACTGCGGCAATTGCATGCGCCCCAACTTGCCCCAATGGGCTGTTTTGGCTATCGCAACCGCGCCAAATGCATGCCAAGGGGCGATACAACACTCGGAGGAGATCGACGTCAGAGGGCTGGACCTGACAGGTATGCAAAACCCTAAAGCTGAACCCTAATTCTCTTGCAGTAAGTGGTGTGCATTGTATGCCAGGGGTGGTATGATACTGCAATTTGAAGTGATTAATGGCAAGGGCCTTGACTTGACCGGAAAATAAAATCCCAAACCTAACTGTGCCGTAGATTTACCTCAAAAATAGTGTTGATTGAGGTATTGTACCCATGGATGTCAGGATGTCAGGATGTCAAACTGTGCAAAAGGCTTCCTATCTTCCCACCCCATTAACACACACATACACACACAACCTCCGCTGCTCCCGCAGGCAAGCACGTGGCAGTGGTTGGCGGGGGCATGACCGCCGCTCAGCTGGTGGTGTCCGCATTGAACCGGGGGGCGGAGCGCGTAACGCTGGTGTACCGCAGGTGAGGGTCAGTCGCTTGGAATGACAACACCGACCTTAATTTGCAACAATTGACCTACATTGCGTCATACGCTGGCACGCTGGTCATGGCAGTACTGTGTGCACGGAAGCATGCATGACGCCCAAACCCTTGTTCAAACCCTGCACCCATATCATGAACCCAAACCCTGGATTTTTCTGCCCCCCAGGGAGCTCCAGCAGCAGGATTTTGAGGTGGAGGCAGCATGGCACGGGGGCAAGAACCTGCGCCCCTTTGTGGCCGAGAGCAATCCTAGGGGCCGGCTGTCTATGTGCAGGGATGCGCGGCGCCAGGCCACACTCAACCGCCTGGCAATGAAGGCGATCAACATGCGCATCAAGAGCGGTGAGAAAGTAAACCAAAAAAAAAAAAAAAAAAAAACTTTGTAATAAAGATAGCAGCAGGCCACACTCAATCGCCTGGCCATGAAGGTGCTCAACATGCGCATCAAGAGCGGTGAGGAATGGAGAGTAAAATGAAGAGAAATCTGCTAATATGCTAAGGATGAAAATGACAACTTGAACATTGCTTTAGGCCACACTCCAATGAAGTCGTGGCCATTCACAATTAAGGGGGAAGCGTATATACAATAGATCTCATTGGGAGTGCTGGTGCAGGAGTGCTATATCATGCTTTGACCATGAGAGTACGTACCCATTGTGCCACTGAAAAGTATTGGGTATGGGGTGCGGCAATGGTTGCGAGATTGCGCAATTGATCATGTAAACAATTTGTGCAGGCCGTGTGCAGCTGTATGGCTGCTCAGAGGTGATGTCAGTGGAATGGAAATGCTATATCTATTTGTTTGTTCATTAATTAATATATTATTGCATTTATTTTTATTGACCACATGATCGCAGGCCGTGTGCAGCTGTATGATCGCTCAGAGGTGACGGCAGTGGAGTGGGCAGGGGAGGGCATGGTGGTCCACCTGGCGCAGCAGATGCCGCCGCCTAAGGAGCTGCACAGGTGAGGGTACAGCTGCTGTAGCTGGAGCTCACAGGTACCACCACAGCCTCACATGATGTTTGGCCCTTCCAGCAACACCACTCACCCCACCCTCTATCACCACTGTCACGCACCCCTCTCACCCCCCAACCCCACAGGGACTTTGACCCCTCCAGCACCACCACCCGCCACACCCTCACCCCCCACCACCTGTGGCTTGCCACCGGCCGCTCCTTCACCACCCCCTCAGACCCCCTGCTGGGGCCCCTCCAGGCCACCCACCCCACCCACATGGTGGGGGGCTACCCCGTGCTGGAGGATGGCTGCTGCTGCTGGCCGGGGTTGGCGCTGTTTTTGGTGGGCAGGGGGGCGCTGCTGAGCATTGGGCCGGGGGCAGGTGGGTGGCAGAAGCTGTTTTCCTAGGGTTCCAGGTGCACAGCTGGTGGCTTTGTAAGGTTTATCAGGTTTCAGGCCTTTTTCAAGGGTTTTGGGATCACATTCTGGTACCTGAGACTCCTATTGACTAGCTTAAAAAATGTACCCAACCCAAGCACTAATTTACTCAACGTTTTGTAGACCCTAAACGCTGAACTTTATCAACTCGCAGGCGAGATGCCTGGCATGCGCGCAGCAGCTGACAAGGTGGCGGCATGCCTGGCGCCAGTCCTGGGCAGTGGTGGGGCACCAGGCGGGGGCGTGGGTGGGCCGTTACCCTGGCTAAGGGTTGCAGAGGAGCTTGGGGAGCGGCTGGGCAAGGTGGAGGAGGGGGTGCAGGTGGACGGGGTGTATAAGTGGGAGCCACCGGCGCCAAAGGTGGGTACTAGCAAGTTTTGGGGGTTAACCTTCTTCCCGTTATTGGTTTTCCTGTTCTTTCTGCCCATTCTGCAATCTCTTCAGCACCTGTTGCCCTTGCACCATCACGTTCTGCCACAATGTACACACGGAGGGTACAAGAGATAAGTGAGATATTACTAAAGCAAGATACAATGATTGCTGCATCCAGACACAAGGCAACCCCAAAATCTGCCTCCATCAAGGGCTTTAATGTAGTATTTCTTTCTCATCTAAACCATCTACATCAATATTGTCTTTTTATTATCCTCGACCCTGCACGTACAAAGCCCCTCCCTCTGTTTCCTCCTTCCAGGTGCACATTGCCAAGCGCCCCGACGTGATCGACGTGTCCGACCTGCCCCCCAGCCTGCCCCGACGGGAGATTAACGACTACGCGTTCACTGATGATGAGGAGTTTGAGATCTGCGTGATTGCGCGCATTGGGGAGCCAGTCACCAGGGAGCAGGTGGGGAGTGCATGGAACCCTTGAGAAAAGCCTGCAAAAACCCTTCACGTTCTTCATGGGCATCAGGACTGTGACTGCCTGCATTGGGGCTGGTGGCACAGGGTCACTCTGTCATCTATTTTAAAATGTTGGATTTGCAGTGGTGTCAATAGCACATAGCAGTCCCATGCATTGCCAACTGCAGCTTGGAGTGTACAAACCCGTGAGGAAACCCTAGGGGAAAACCCTAGGGAAACTGTTCAAATCCTGAGGGACATCGGGACAGGGCGCAGATGATCAGTGCCGTCGTATATGCCACCCTAAAACCCTACACCCAAACCCTCTCCCCTGCGTGTGGACATCACTTGTCTAAAGCTGTGAGGCTGTGTGCACAGGCGCTGCCCACCACCTGCAAGTCCAACATCTTAAAATATATTACAGAATGACCCTATGTCACCAGCCCCAATCGCTGGATGATCACTGTAGCTGTAGACAAATGAAAGACCAAAACCCTAAATGACCCTCCTTCTTTTTCCTGTCCCCAGGTGCGCGTGCTCATCACCAACACATCCCTTGAGCTGTGGGCTGTGCATGCGGGGGCCGCCCACCACCTGCATTTACCATTATCTCAAAATTAATTCAGTGTAATTCTAAGCCACCAGCCTCTACTGCTGGATGATCCTGTAGCGGTAGAACCCCCAAACCTTAAACAGCCCTTCCTCGCATATCCCCCCAGGTGCGTGTACTCATCACCAACACATCCCTGGAGCTGTGGGCTGTGTGCGCTGGAGCCGCTCACCACCTGCACGTTCCCCGCCTGTACAAGCGGGTGGTGGCTGAGAAGTGCACCTGGAAGGTCAACACCAAGCGCCAGACTGTGTACGTGGTGCTGAAGAAGACGCAGGATGCAGAGTGGCGCTTCCTCAAGGGGTGATGGGGTGGGGGATTTAGGGTCATGGCGGGGCAAACCACAAGGTGGTGCTTCCTTGAAGCCTGGTGAGAAAGGGTTGGGAGGACCTGGGAGAGGAGACCCTCGAGGTCCACAGTCAGTGCCAGACTGTGTGCGTGGTGCTGCGCAAGACGCAGGATGCAAAGTGGCGCTTCCTCAAAGCATGATGGGGTGGGTATCCTCAATTGATATTCCTGAGGCGTTGTCTCTTGAGGCATGTGGGGGAGATCTACAGGAATAATGTATATGTACTTTGGTTCCAACTAAAGAGCGATGGGTTGTTTGATTGGAATACATGATTGTCTCAGTCAATGTGGCATGCTGGAAGGGGGGTCTCGTTACTGATGTGATTTAGTCTCTTCAATTTTCAATGTTCTCTCAAAAGATGAGGGCTTGATGATGTTACAGCAGCTGGTTTTCGTCTCGGATATCAATGGCAAGCAGGGATGAGGGACTACAAAGCCGCTTGGGCTGACGACAAGTGGGAACAATTATCGCACGAGGACAACCCTTAACAAAGAGTTGTCTTGACCTAAGTAGTGCATGAACCACAGTGACGATTCGAATCTGATCTTGTCACTCTACAACTGTTGTAACGCTGAATTCAATATGTCCCTTGTCACTGTTTAGAATGTCAAATATTCCACCAAGATATTCCTCTCTACCAGGTGCACAGGAAAATAATCAACCTTTGACACACAGCAAGAAACCTGAAACACTCACTACCAAATATCTGTATCATCTGCTCAGCTGGGACTTTGATGTTACCCAAGTTCTCGACATGTGATATGGCAATGACCTAGTTCATCGCCACAGAGGCCATTCTGGAAAGGAATTGATACTTGAACCAGCCTCACATTGATGATTTAAATTTCCAATCCCTCCACAATTTCACACCAGGCGTGAGGCCCCTAGGGCAACCGGGATAATGTACCGCCCACCCTTGCTCCGCCCGCAGAAACTAACCAGACTTCAAAGCCAGGGCAACACTGAAGCACATCCGTATCCTCACGCAGATTTTGGGATGGGCGTTCCCATGGAGACCCAGTACCCATCCAGCCACACACCATTGCCTCGGTCAAACGACACCACCACACCTGCATACGCACCCAAATATACCCCAACAATGGGTGCCGCCACCTGCAGCCCAGGGACCGCTCCAAGGGTGGTCACAACAGTGCCGACAAAGCCTAGCATCGTCGACACATCCTTGGTCATGTATTGTGGCAAACCGACCCAGTAGTGCGACCAATCGCACCCATACGTGATCTCATCGATGAATTTGCTGCCTTCACCAGCGCCGCTGGAGGGGCCAGTCATGCGCGTCACGAAAAGGGGCCAGCCACCCTTTTTCAGCAACACCGCACCCGCCTCCGAGCTGATCACCTCGGCCACTGCGGCGGCGGCAGCAGCGTGCTGTGGATAGCCTTCGGTCCTGAACTTGGTGCACGCCAACTTCTTCACTGTGTTGAACACCTTTTCAACCTCTGCTTGTTCCACCTCACTCCTGCAGAAACAAACAAATTAAAGAAAAATTTCCACCTCAATCCTGAAGAAGCTGGGACTGGTACCATAAGCTGGGGATGGGGATGGAGGATGGCAATTGGCGTTTGGGGATCTGGGGTGTTGAGATTGGGATTTGGTGCTCAGTTGGTGCAGGATTATCTTGTGATTGGAATTCCAGTTTTTAATGGTGGGACATGAACACCATGATTTCCAGGGATGGGGAGCAGCCTGCGCACTGGGAGAGTCACTTTGGGACACGTCACATCCCCAACGGAACCCAGAATAACACTGGATGGCCTGGTTAAAAATGCGACGAATGCACCGATCCGATCAAATTCCAGCCCCCACCGTGGTCCCCACCGGCCCTACCGGCGTTGCAACCACGCTATATATTGCGGGTGGCCTTACCCTTCGGCAGGCGTCCCTTCAGCACGCTTGACGATGTAGCGCAGCCCTTGCTCCACCTCAGTGGCGACCTCCCCGCCCACCTCCATGCCTTCCACCTGGCCTGAAGGACAGGGTAGATAAAACCTTGAATATTGGGATGTTTCCAGGTTGCTGTCATGGCGCATGTTTCCTATCAAAACTTGCAAGTTGCCGCCATGCCAAAAAAATTTGAGTCCATTTCTAGGGATCGTACGCACTACAAAGGCCCAGTCCATTCGATCATTAAAAAATGCATTGAATTTCTGAGCCTGCCCTACCTTGAGACCCAACCGCCTTGTCACCTGTGCAGCCAAGTATGCAGACATTGCAAGAGCTGTTTAGGGTTTAGGGTTTAGGGGTAAATTCAAACCCTAAACCCAAAACCCTAAACCCAAAAAAAGCCTGGGAGCAGGGGATGGGAGCAGCGTACCACTCTCAGCCAGCAGCAGGCGCGTCACAACAGGTTTAGGTTCTAGGAAGTAGTTCTAGGAACCCTAAACCCTAACGCCAAAAAAAGCCTGGGAGCAGGGGATGGGAGCTGCGTACCACTCTTAGCCAGCAGCAGGCGCGTTACGACAGCTTTAGGGTTCAGGGGTAACTTCAAAAACCCTAAGCTACGAACCTTGAAAAAAGCCTGGGAGCAGGGGATGTGAGCAGCGTACCACTCTCAGCCAGCAGCAGGCGCGTCACCACTGGTACCCCGTGCCCCGCCACCACCTCAGCAGCAGCAGCGCATCAACCGGGTTGACAGTGTGGCGCAGCCCTCCAGCCGACTGTTTCACATGGACGGCCCTGACGGCACCCAAGTAGTCGCTGTGGATGTGGATCTGGTAGGTGGCCAGGTAGAAGTCTGCGATGTAGAGTGTGCCCCCCGGCTCATCGCGCCGGATGATGCGGTAGGGGTTCTCGCGGTGGTTGAGGACCGCCTGCGAAAACCGCCGTGGCAGTAGTGGTTGAAAATCCCAGTACTGGTAAGACGCCAATTATGTCAGTCAGCCCAGGCTAGAGATGGCCGTGCTATGTATATGATGTATTGTAACATATCTGGGTACCAAAGGCATTTTGCATGCAGCTTATGCGGATCCATGCACACGCTGCAAGCCATTGTAGTACCTTAGTGGGAGTACCTTGGTAAGCTTAAGTGCACATTGTAGTACAGGTGGTATAAGCAGTGCCAGAAAAGAACTGCTTGGCGTCTCATAGTGCAACACTGACTGCTAATCTGGCTGTAATGCTAGGATGCGTGCAACTTAGTAAATAGGGTAGCGAACATGCGGGCCCGCATGTTCGCTAGGCCCCCGGGGACGCCATACCTCAACTGGATAATCGCAACTGCGTGTCGCTGACTGGGGCACCGGTGTCCGATGCCTTAAGCCCTTAGTTAGGGTTGCGTCACGTTGCTCAAGACCTGAGAGACACAACTTTTAAATTTATAGGGGGCCGAACAGGGAAGACTAAGCTGGTGTGGCAGCACGTGCAGTGCCCAGAACACTTTGTGGTACACCGTTATGAACTGTAGTGTTTATATGCGGTTTATAGCAGTCCCTCTTTTAGGCAATGACTACCACCAGTTTCACTAGTAGCTTCGTAATTTATGCATGCATGCATTTTCTATATAGCCCTTTTCAAATAGACTAGCTGCAGGTCTGCGGCTCATTTTCAGTAGTTGCTTTTGTATTCAGCACCTGGGTATGCTCAGCACTTAAATGCACTTGCATATGCTTGGCACCTGGACTTGCCTTGCACCCCCCATGTAGCACTTCCAGCTAGCTTTCGCCGGGAAAAAGAAAAACGACCCAAAACTCGGCAGGGTAACCGTATTACGACAGCAAACCACTATTCCACCGTATGATCACACGCGAACACACAAGATAGCGACAGCATCAGCTCAAATATGTGTGAGAAGGCAGAGGTTATGGGTTTTGGCTTACCCTAGGCCGATAGGTGTGCGTGGGAGCTATAGCCAGCACACCACCACCCATGCACACCCCAAACCGGCCGAGCTGCGACGACAAAGCGGCCACGAACTGACAAGAGGGCAGCAAGCACGACGCACGGCTGGTCAAGCACTCAGGGGCCGACTCTCACCTCGAGCTCCGCACGAAACTACCGCTTAGTCCTGTCGGTGTCACCACAGGTACCGTCGCCCTCGACCGTTTGCAAGGCTAGCCACACCGCCAAATGTGTGCACAGGAGGCCAGAAGATACGCTGAGGTACCTCGGCTGTCGCTACAACAGGCTTCAATGCGACTCTACCGACAAACGGCAAGCTTTCGGAGTTTATCACCGAGCTTGGCCCCCTTGCCTGATGGGACCCTGCAGGGCCCTGCGGAAGTGACACTTGGCCTGCGCCCAAATTTCAAATTTGGAGTCCCCAACTTGTCACATTGCCACAGGAACTCCGACTCAGTTGGCAACTGCCCCGGTACTCGCAACGGTATCAGATAATAATAGGACAGGATACAGTCCTATAGTCTTATTACCCTTGCCCCAATCAAACTCACAATTCTGCCTCATCCAGGCATTGGCCGCATTGCCAAGGGATATCCAGGAAGGCTGGAATCCGGATTCCAGGCTTCCCGCCCCACCCCAGGCCCCAAACCTGAGGGACCAGGAGCATGCCCAGGAATAACTGGAAGCGCCCAGGAAGAGCTGGGGCCAGTCACGGTACTTGTAGTGACAAACATGCCAAGACATGTGGGACCAAAACCTCTCTAAGTTTGACCACACTGAACTGAACTGCAATACACTGTCCATACGCGTACATATTGCACTCACTCCATTTTTTTGTGTACACACTGTTCATTCAGACATATAAGGCTGTCACACTGGTTGGCAGCGGGTAGCCAACAGCACAGGCATCTGTAAATGCAAAGAATCCTGCCCTTGACGCCCTGGCGGGTGGGAGCGTAACTTACTACAGTGCATATACCCTGCCGGCACTGAATGAATCCACTGTGCCTTGGATAGTTGGCAATGGCACCCTGTTCCCTGTCCCTGCCCTGCCCTGCCCTCCAAACTCCCACACCATCACGCACCGAGGAAGCGCCACTGTGCATCCTGCGTCTTGCGCAACACTCCATGCACCGCATGGCGCTTGCACCATGAAGGCGGACCTTTCAGGAACATCCTCTCCTGTAGCTAGTGCCCATCACTCCTCCAGATAATGCCATTCTGCACCTGCAGCTGTAGATCTGCCCCAAACGCAGATGTTGGTAGAACTCATGTCCACCACCCAGTGCCCATCATTGACATCACCCCCTTGAGATGGCGCCACTCTGCATCCTGCGCCTTGTGCAGCACCGCATTCACCGCGTGGCGCTTGAACCACCCTCCAGGAGCACCTCGCCTAGTGCCCATCACCCCTCCTCGGTATTTGGTATTTTGCATGTATGTTGTGGGCAGTGTTGCAAGCCAGCCATCACTGTGTAACAGGTTAAGATACCATCACACAGTTATGGATAGGCAATGCCCATTAGGCATTGGTAGCTATTGTGCAATAAAAATAAAACAAAATAATAAAACAAAAGCCAAAAACAATCGGGAACCCTTTTACTGTGCCAGCAGCAGGAAAGCTTCTACGCTGAAGTTCCGTTCAGTTGTTAGGCACTCTAACTCAGTCAAGGAGTTGTATCTGTGAAACAACAAGCTTTAGGCTGGGACTGGGCAGGCAATCTGATAGCCTGCAACGGCTCGACAAGGCTGCGACCAACTGGACCGAATGGCGATGTAACTGGGACAACTATAAAGGCATGCACACACGTCTTCCGAGTGTTTACAGCCTAGAGTGTGATAAACAATTTTTATCTGCTGCCCTTCCCGGTCTTGTGCAACCCAAATCGTGCATGATAACCGACACACCAAGTACTGGGTAACCGACACTTCGTGTTGTATTGTCACCTCCTACGCTGTGAACAAGCTTCAACAACAGCCGACCTTGTACCTGAATACACGGTTTTTACTACTAATTTTTTTTTGAAGTTGCAGTTCAAAATAGTAGACCCACACACCTCATCAGAATCTATAGCTGAGTCGTGATTGCCCCATATGCATGGCATAGCTATTCAACTGCTCTTTACGTTCCGACACGATGTGGTAGTGCTCGTTCATTTCCTACAACCCAGAGTTGCTGCTTTGCTCGTCATCAGCCCTTTTACACTGGAACTACACACATGCCACTCACCCACACTCACACCCACAACACCTAGTCACAACACCCGCTACCCTGCCCAAACGAGAAATCTTGCCTTTTCAACAGGCCTTCTCGCAGTACTGCTGCCCACTACACGTCAGAAACAAGCTGAGCATCCCTTTGCATGCTCCCGCGTCCTAGCTTTCCATAATATTTGCTCACCTGCCACAGGTGGTGCCAAGCAATTGCTGCCAAGACAGGTGCACCACCAGCAGGCAGCGGATTAGGGCAGCCACCCACCCCCTCAGAAGCCCTTGCGCCCAGCTCTAAGGGTAAACGGGCAGCAAAAACCCTGGCGCCCAACCCTAAGGGTAAGCGAGCAGCAGGCAGCAGAGTAGGGCACGCCTCAGAAACCCTAGTGCCCAGCCCTAAGGGTCAGCCAGCGCCCTACACCACCTCGCGATCGCCCACCAAGGCCATCCCCGCATCACATTTTGCGTTTGCACCCCTTGGGTTTGGTCCCATGGCGCCACCAGCTGGCCCGCGAAAACCTAATGGAACCCTCAAGGTGGAAAACGGGCAGCAGCAGGGGGAGGTGAAAGGGGAGGAACCCTGCCAGGAGGCTCCAGATGGCGGTCACACAGCCGGGGGGAGTGGCGCTGCCGATGGCGCTGTGGAGGTGGCTGTGGATGGTGCAGGGGAGGGGGGCAAGAAGGCCAAACGGGGGTCGAGGGGCACCAAGCGACAGAAGGTTTCAGGGGCTGGCAGCAAGGCGGGCTTCGAGAATACACGGTAGGGTTTTGGGAGTTTGGAGGGTTTCACAAACATGCCCGTGTCCAAACCCTAGCGCACTGAGTAAGCATTCAGGAATCAGTCGAGGAGTTGCTGGCATTTGCGGCTACTTGCATGGGTTACGGCAGTACAAGCAGATAAGCAGTCAGCCCTCAAAGCCGTGCGCCGACCAGCCCTGTCCTGGCACTGCTTATGGCATCTATGCACCGGCGGTGTCAACGCAGCTAAATTACATACCAGGCACCAGGCACTTGCCCCTACACAGTTCACTATGGGAGACCCCTCACCAATGCCTACGGTATATGAAACACACGGTGTCCCTACCCAAAACCCTGGCCAAGACCCTACCCTTGCACATCCTCATGCAGGGCGCAGGAGCAGGAGGCTGCTTTTCAGTCCGACCCCTGCCTGGCCGCCATGTGGCAGGTGGTGGGCAGCAACACGGAGCCATACAGACACGTACGTAAACCCTAAACCCTAACCCCCTCACCAGGGTGTTTGATTCTTGCACTCCGAACCCTAAATCCCTGCCTGGCCGCCATGTGGCAGGTGGTGGGCATCAACACAGAGCCATACAGACACGTACGCAAACCCTAAACCCTAAACCCCACACAGTTTCCCCATCACCTTTGACCTCTAAGCGGCGGCTAGCGCCCTACATGGACATTAACATTGTGCCAAACAAAATATGTGATCCATCCCTCCACCACAGACGTAGGGCACAATTGGCACAATTAGACACAATTTGGTGCCTGCCTTGGACCCCAAATCCTGCCCTGACACTATGTCTCCGCTAAACATGTCACTCCCCCGCGCGCAGGGTGAGTGGCGCTGCTCGCCCTGGCCCGTCCTGCCCTACCACCAACCATAAATCCCAAACCCTAGCCCTGACTCTAATCCCCCACCAAAGACTCCTCGCTGCCTTGCAGGATGAGTGGCGCTGCTCCCCTTGGCCCACCCTGCCCTACCACCCCCAGCCAACCCTAAACTCCAACCCCAGCCCTGACCCTACTCCCCCGCCAAAGAGCCCTCCCTCCCCTGCAGGGCGAGTGGCGCTGCTCCCCTTGGCCCGTCCTGCCCTACCACCCCCTCGACACCTACCACCCGGCAGCGGACGGGGGCGAGGCATTAGACAGGGAAGCGCTGGCTGCCAAACTGGCTGTGCAACCCGCACCCCCTGACAGGGCACTGCGCGCCCCCTTTGACCCCCGGGTGCTGAGGTCGGGGGTGGCGCTGGGGGAGCTGCCGCACCCGCTGCGGGTGCGTGTCGCTGGCATTGGGATTGGTGGTTGTTTTTGGGGGCGGGGGGGGGTGAGGAGGAGTGTATTCCCAGTAGCGGGGCCCACTGGTTGATCGTTCTTCTTGCTGTAGTTTGTTGGGGAGTAGTGGGGACCCCTGTGCATCCCTGGGGTTGTGTCTGGGCCGATGACCATGTCTGCATCCTATGGACTCATATGCAGCGGTATGGTCCTGCAGATCGGCGAGGACATCATGGAAACCCCAGTGTGGGGTATGGACTGCTACACCCACCGCACCATCGCGCGGGCATTGGCCATGAGTCCCCATATGACGGCTGCTGCGGAAGGGAGTGGGGAGGGTGCTGGTGCTGATGTGGCTGGTGCTGCGGCTGGTGGTGGTGGTGGTGGTGGGGAGGAGGTGGTTGCTGCATGCAATGAGTGGATCGAGCATGTGCTGCAGCCTGCAGTCAACCGACAAGGGGAGAACGGGTGGTGAGTGGAGTTGGCGGAAAAAGGGGTGGGGAGGACAATGGGGCAGATTTGGTTGGCGATGCCTTGTTGTGAGCGCGCGTGCTTTGTGACAACAAATTCCATATCTAGGTTTGATTTGAACAGCAAGACAGCCCATTTTGTTTGCTGCTGCAGGGGCATCTAGATCGCCCTGTCTGACCTGTCGATTAATGGCGGCTCCTGGCAGCGCACCTGCCTCTTGATCATGTCGGTAAAATGCAGCCCACCTAACTGTATAGCTAAGGCCACACAGGAAAGTACCAATTTCATGAATGGAAAGAAATCAATTTGCACCGCCTGCAGGGACATCTCACTCGCCCTGGCTGACCTGACCGCCAATGGCGATACCAGGAGCCGCCACCTGGCTGCGCACCTGCAGCGCATGGTGGAGCGGCTGGAGGAGCGGGCTGCAGTGGAACAGGGAGGAGCCAAGGGGGGGAAGGCCACGGCGGTGGTGAAAAAGGAGGAAGGCGGGGAGGAGGTGGAGGGGGCTGTGGCGGAGGAAAGGGCGGCTGCAGAGGGGAGTGGGCGGAGGGAGCGGGTGTACTTCCGGTTGCACCCTAAGGTAGGCACTGGTACCCTACAATCACCCCAGGCAACCTGTGTCCTTTACCATCCTTGCCCTGGCAATGTGAATGAACCCTACCATCCACATGTGCAGCTTGCAACTCTGGTATTCAAATTGAACCCCCCTCTATCCTTCCCATGCATCCCGCCCTTTCCCTGCACATAATCCGCCATTCCTCCCCTTTGCAGGGCCAGGGTGTGGTGGCCCTCCACGACATCCCCCCCGGCACATTTGTGGCGGAATACCTGGGCGAGCTTTACACCCCCTGGAGGTGGTTTGAGAAGCAGGACGAAATGAAGAAGAGGAATCCAAACGCCGACCTCCCAGACTTCTATAATATTATTATCGAGAGGCCCAAGGAGGACCCAGCAGGGTATGACGTGGTGTTTGTGGAGGTGCGTCAAACCCTAAAGCACCCTTACCAGGTACCCTACCCAAGGAGGGCCAGGCAGGGTTGACGTGGTGTTTGTGGAGGTGCTCACAAGATAGGTTTTCTGATATGAGAAAGCAGAATCTGTCTGAATAGGACAATTTTGTGCAAATAAAGATATTAATACACTTTTAAAAGAAAGACATAATTAGATGTATAAATTCATGTCCTTTGGGAACAGGAATCCCCCACGCACACCCGCAGGCCGCCCACCGCGGCAACGTGGCCTCCCGCATCTCCCACTCCTGCACCCCCAACTGCGCCAACCTGTCCCTCACCGTGGGGCCCCGCCTCACCAACGCCATGTTCACCACGTGCCACGTGGCAAAGGGGGAGGAGCTGTGCTGGGACTACGCCTGCGTGACGGAGAGTGAGAGGGAGTTCAGGGCGGCGGTGTGCATGTGCGGCACCGCGCGGTGCAGGGGCAGTTTTTTGTATTATGCCAACAGCGGCAGCTTCCAGTGGGTGAGTGTGGGGGTGTGGGGGTGGTGGTAGTGGTGGTGGTGGTGACGGATACCCTCTGACTACACCTGTGCAATAGAGGGGGAGTTCCGGGCAGCGGTGTGCATGTGGGGCAGCGCGCGGTGCAGGGGCAGCTTCCTGTACTGGCAGCTTCCAGCGGGTAAGTGTGGCGGAGGCGGGTGTTTTTGGTAGTGGCTGGTGTTAACCAGTTCCCTCTAGTGGACGTTCTAGTGGACGTTGACTGCCCTCTGCATGCCTGTCCCTGCCCATGCTATCTCGCGCCCTTTCTTCCACATGGTGTCCCAAATGGCACACCTTTCTCAGCCGCATTGGCCTCTTGCCCCACACACCCCTGCCCCACTCCATCTCCCGTTTCTCACCCTCCCAACCCCCTTTCTCCCCAGGTGATGTCCCAATCGCACACCTTCCTGGACCGCACCGCCCTGCTGGTGCGCGCATGCACAGAGGCCCCCGACTCCACTGACTGGTCCAGGCTGGGTGAGCATGGCGTGAGGGCAAGCGTGCTGCACCAGCACCCCACCAGAGAAGGCCAGGTAGGGTACCCCAGGGATGCATGTGTGTGGGTCAGTGTGGTTCAGGATACAGTTCTGTGCGCATAGCATGAATTTCAGTCAGAATAGCAGTCACAGGGTAACTGGAATAGTCCATTCCACACATTCCAGTCCCATTAGTAGATATTCAACACCCTTACTCTTCCCCTGACCCACTCCTTTGCCTCCCCATCGCAGCCGCCTCCATCCTGGGTTGCCAAGTGGGCCTCGCTTACCCTTGAGTACATCTGCCTGGAGAGGGGCAAGCTGCCGGGAGCCCTGGTGGAGCAGAGCGCGCCGGGGAACAAGCTAGGTGAGTGTGTGTGGGTGGGTGCACCGGTGTGTGGGGTTGGAAAGGGTGCCAGAAAAGAGTGTGGGGGGCACACCACCCACCGTCCACTCCCCCAGACTGGTCGTACACCCCCGAGAGCGCAGCCAATCAGGTCTAGGGTGTGAAAGACAACCAGGTTCAGAACCTGTTTAGGGCTTAGGGTACTTGGTTCCGCATCCCTTGTCCTCTGTGCTGATATTGACACCCCCCCACACGCCCCTCACCCCCTCTATCCCAAAACCCAAAACCCTAACCCCCATCCCCAGGCTGGTCCTACACCCCTGAGAGCGCTGACATTGAGGCTGAGGGCGTGAAGGACAAGCGGGTGCAGAATCCGTTTAGGACTTAGGGTACTGGGTTCAGGGTAGACAAGTGGGTTTTCCATCCTCTGTGCGAATGTTGACCCCTCCTCTCCCATCCCCCAACCCTAAACCCTGACCCCGCATCCCCAGGCTGGTCCTACACCCCGGAGAGCGCTGCCATTGAGGCAGAGGGTGTGAAGGACAACCGGGTGCAGAACCTGGCCATCACAGTGGACAAGACGAAGTACTTTCTCAGGCACCAGCCCCAAGAGGGGCAGGGGCAGCCGCCGCTCAAGGTGGGGGTGGGGTGGGGGCTGATGTAGGGGTTAGGGTTTGGGTGGGTGGCGGGGGATGCATCGTACCGACAATGTGTCGTGCAAAACCTGGAGGATTGAAGTTGGTGTGTGGAATGTATTTTTCTTGTCGTGCTTTCTTGGTTTCGTTGCAGTATTTGCTGATGAACCAGATTGTAAGGTTTGCTGGATGAACGACAATGCCACCAGAAAGTGCTCATGATTTTCCATGTGAAGATGATTGGCATCCTGCAGGTCCTGAGTGATGACGAGGCTGTGTCCCACCTGTGGGGTGGCAAGGACAGCATTGCCCGGAGAGTGGCGCAGGCGCTGGCGGACTATGTGGGGGTGGAGGGGCCGGGGGGGGCAGGCAGTGGGGGGAGGAAAGCAGTGAGCAAGCGGGCGGATGACGCCAGCCAGGTATGCCACTTGTGCGCGAGCAGTTAAGAGTATGAAGCGGGCAGCAAGAGCATGCTTGAATTGGTCATGATGCCATGGTATGTCAGCCATAGGAGGTCAACAAGTTGCAACCCTAGACCCTAAAAGTTGCAAGGGCGCAGCCGCCCATTGATAACATGGGAATGCCCCATCCCCATTCGCCCAGATCATGTTGGCACCCCCTCCTCCCCTCCCGTTGCGCTGATCATCCTGACCCACCGCCCCCTCTTCCCCCCTGCCAGGTGGCGCTCTCCCAGCAGGTCACACAGCTGGTCACCAGCACCACACCCACCACCCCCGCCGAAGCCCGAGCGGCCCTCGACACCCTGGCTACCCTCATTGCCAGCGGGGGGCGCCGCCACGCAGCCATGCATGACCTCCTGCTGCTGCATGCGCACACGCACACGCACTTTACGGCCTGCAAGTACGAGGGGGTGGCCTCGGGGGAGGCGCTGCTGGAGGCGGATGGCGGCGGTGGCGGCGGTGGGGAGGATGCGCAGGTGGGTGTTAGATATGAGGTTCAGGGATTTAGGTTGAAGGGGATATGCTTCCTTACACAATCTGCTGCTGCTGCGTGCGCACATGCATGTGCAGTTTGGGGGGCATTTTGCTGAACGTGGCTGGCAGTCATAGGGAGGGAGGAGGAGGGAGGAGGAGGGCGCAGCAGGTGGATGGTGGGTGTAGGGTTTGGATTAGGGTGCCGCCACGCCACTATGCAGCATATGGTTGTGGGCTGGCTGCTCCTCCGGCTGTAGGTACGGCTGGAATGCGTGTAAATTATTCAAATATACCACCAGTAAACCCTAAACCATAATTCACCGCAGGCGCCTGCTGATGCGCCACCTGACGCCACAGCGGCCGACGCCCAGGCGGGGCTCGATACCACGGCGAAGGGTTCCGGGCGCAGCAAGCGCACCAAGGGGGGCAAGAAGGCGACCGGCGCCAACGGGAGTGGACCCGGCAAGGGGCCAAATGAGGGGGGCAAGAAGTACAGGTCCACATTCCTGTGGGGCCAGCTGTGCGCGTGGTTCAAGCAGACCATTTATGACCCCTCGGCCTCGCTGTCTGCCGATAGGAGGGGCACGCTGTCCCTTCCAGATGTGGAGAGCGCCTACTGCCAGGTGGGTGGGGTTAGGGAGCATGCAGAGGAGGGAGTGGGGATACTCTGGTGGCAGGCTGTATGCGTGCGTGTGGTGGCGTGGTGGTGGGGGGGGTGCAGTGGCGAGTGCATCGATGTGGGGCACCTCTACTGCCAGGTGGGTGTGGGTGCGGAGGAGGAAGTGGCGGTGCAGGTTGCGGTGCAGATGCGTCTATGGCAGGCTGATGTGTGCGTATGGGGGTGGGGGGTGGCAAGTGCATCGATGTGGCGTGGCAGGGGTGGCAGGGGGGAAAACAGTGTGGGGTGTGGGTGTGTGGTGACCAATGCACTGCTGCGAGGTGCAAAACAGTGTGGCGGGGTGGGCCATGCAGTGCGGCGGTGTGCTGCAAGGCAGCGCCCCCCTGCCTAGCTTTACACTGCGCTCCTCACACCACAGCACACCACTGCACATGCGACACCCCAAAGCCACCCACCCTTAGATAGCTAGATAATTCACAAGGCGGCAGCGCTGTAGCCATCCCGGGGCTCCTCTCACCTGGGTCAAAAGGCCGTACACAAATATTACCCACCCTTACCCCCACCACCCACCCACCCCGCACTTACCACCCCGCAGGCCACCACCACCGGCGCCTACGCTGGCAAGGAGCGCAGCGCCCTGCTCCGCCTGCTGGAGGAGTCCCCCGCCAACATGTGGCCCACGGGGACCATCTGGTCCTTCAAAAACCCGGCAAAGATGTACGGGTCCCCGATGCTGGACGCCGCGCTGGCGCGGGCGAGGGGGGAGGAAGGGGGGGAGGTAAGGTGGCGCCAGCTGCTTGAGCGGCTCAAGACTGCCTTCTAACTGGGCCCTGCCGCTCGTGCCAGTTTTCCGCGACCGGGTTTTGGCAAATGGGGGGGCGAAAGACTGCCTTCTGACTGGGAGTGGCCAAAGGCCCTTCACCTGGATCTCAGTTGCTGCCCGCCAGCTCCAGGGTTTTGTTGGCGGGGTTTACCACGGGGGTGGTGGGAGTGAGGGAGGGACAAGGGGGGAGGTCGGCCACTGGACCGCGTCAAGGCCCTTCTGACTGGGCTTTCGCCAGGGCGTGGCTGGGTTTGGGGAGGTGGTGTGGGTGGTGGGAGTTGTGTGACAGGCCTGGTGACCTAAGGCCTGTCCCTGTTGCCTCAGAATGCAATTGGTGCGTGATCCCCCAGCTGGTTTTGATTGCTTTGTTTAAGTATGTGTACTTTGTGTAAGTATGTGTACAGCTACAGCAGTAACTGCTAACCACTGCAGTCACACTAAGAGTTATGTATTCCACTAGATTGGCCGTGATGCTTTTGCCAACCATTTGGCTGTGCCTTTTTTGGAGGGACAGTGAAGTGAAGTGGAAGTGAAGTGAAGTGGACTGGACCAGCTAATTGTACTCCAACAAGTTGTCACAGCTGGTTAAGCAGACTGTGGGCAGCCTTCCTACTATCTCAGAAAGCCTGGACTTGCCCCAGCAGCAATATCAGTTTCCACTTTTATCATGCATTGGGGACCCCGTCAACAACTGGGTGGCAGGCTGCCGACTGGCCACTTGTGACTCTTGAGTTGGGATGTATTATTGTTTTTTGTTACAACAGTTCTACAACAAAGCTGAGACCTTATCAGCAAGAATCAAACCAAGGCTGCGATGCCCCAGCACCCACCCTACCGGTGCTGCAAAAATAGTAAGTATGGTACAATAATGGGAAATGTAAACACCCTACTCCAGGTACCGCCACAGGCCTACTGCACTAGTAAAGCCTTGCGGCGATGCCTGCTGCCTATTGCTGTTTCAACAAGGGGTTGAGAGAGCCAGCACCTGCTGTGGCAATGTCAGCTTGGACTGTATGTACATCGTTTGGTGGCACAGGAGCACTTAAAACCTGATGCGCAAGCAGCACTGCTCTCAAAAACCACACGGCCCGCCCAAACCGAACACCCACAATGCCTCCAGCACCAAGCCTAGAGGACACCAATAGGGCATTGGTGAAACCCTAATGAGCGCAAAACTGGGCTGGAAACCACCGGCTGTGTACACCAGAAAGTGCTTTCTTCTCGTGCCGGAGGCCCCGCTGCCCTCTGCCGCTTCCTCCAAGGTGGAGAAGCTGCTTATGGGGTGAACTTGGTGGCTGCGGCGAAGCCGTTGATGGTGCCGGGGTTCGACAGGTGGTCTGCAGGGGGGGCAAGGCGGCAACCGTCAATACGCTACTACAAGGCTATTAGCATGCTGAGGTATGCACACGTTGGGAGAACAGGTACTGCAACAGGTAGCAGGCACAGACCATCCAGGTGTAGTGCAATACAGCACAGGTACACAGACCAATCAGGCACACAGACCAATCAGGTACAGCACACTTGGCAGGCAGCAGGAACAAAAAACCCTAGCCAAGGGCACATCCCTCACCTGTCAGGTTCTCGATGGGGCCCTTGCCGGTCACGATGGCCTGCACGAAGAAGCCGAACATGGAGAACATGGCCAGGCGCCCGTTCTTGATCTCCTTCACCTTGAGCTCGGCAAAGGTGTCGGGGTCGTCGGCCAGGCCCAGGGGGTCGAAGTTGCCGCCGGGGTAGTTGCGGTCAAGGTCCTTGCCGGCGGGCCCGCCGTTGACGCGGTAGCCCTCGATGTAGGACATGAGGATCACCTGGGAGGGGGGATGGGCGGGTGGGGTTAGGGTTTCTGCAAGGAGGGATTAGGGTTTTTGCAAGGCAGGGCAAGAGGATGTGGGACATGAGGATCACTTGGGAGGGGGATGGAAAATTGAGGATCAGGGTTTGTGCAAGGCAGGAAATGCTCAGCACTGCTTGTGCCCAGCTTGCAGCTATCAGGTAATAGTGGCATGCGATGGGAGGAAGGGGCAGCAGCTGAGATTCGATGGTGGCAGGGACTGGGTGGCACCAGTGCTTACCTGGATGATGAGTGTGACCACGATGTTGCGTGCGTTGATGAGGCCGGGGATCCCCAGGTATTGGATGCCGGTGTCTGAGAAGATCACCTCTCCCGCCTTGAACCATGGCACGTTGCCGGTGGAGTCGAGCAGCTCGGGCACCACGCAGCCTGCAAGGGGGGGGTAAACACGGACAGGTAAATACACAGGGGAGGTAACACAGAGGTAATAGGCAGGGGGGTAACGCAGTAGGTTAACACAGGGAAAACACAGGGAAGAGGGTATTGGCACAACAAGAACTGGCTTTACATCAGGCGATGAACATGCCTTGTGGGTATGGGAAGCACATTGCAGGAAAGCTGTTTTCTTGAGGGTCCAGACCTTAAGCAAGCAGTAGCAGCAAAGCAACTTGAACTCGCTACTACAAATAAGCAGGTATCTGGGCTTATAGTTTAAGAGCCATATGCAGCAAGAGTGGGGTAGGCAGCAGAGGCAACTGCAGGTGCATGTGAGTGGAGCTGGGGGGGCACAGTGGGGGTGGTGGCACGTACCCAGAGCGCCCAGCATGGCCCAGCGAGCGTGGATGATCTCTATCTCGCGGTAGCGGGCGAAGGTCTCGGGGTCGGCGGACAGACCGGCGGTGTCCCAGCCGTAGTCGCCGGCGAACTCACCCTTCAGGTAGGAGGGGGGGGCGGTGAAGGGGCCTGCGGGAAGAGAGAAAGCGGGGATCAGAGGCTGGAATGGGTGTTGGGGGTGAGGTGTATCGTATGCGTTGTGTGCTTCGGGTTGGAGGGCAAACAGCAGGGGATAAGGTTGACACGTCGTGTATCGCGATCCCGCGGAGAACCTGGTTGTGCACACCGCAACCAAGCCAAGACGATATGAAAGGCGGGGTAGGTAGCGCAGGAGGCGCCGAGCAAGCACTGGTCACGTACGTGCTATCTGGTTCAACAAAAGACAGGCGAGCTTGCACAGAGACGTACCGAGGAAGCCGGGCCTGTTGGGTCCATACCACGACTCTGACACCTTGGCCTTGGACACAGCGGCCTTGGCCTTGCCAACCACGGTCTTGTTGGCCTTGCTAGCAACAGTCTTGGCCTTGCCAACCACGGTCTTGGCCTTGCCCTGGATGGTCTTGCTCTGGACGGTCTTGGCGACCACCACGTTCTGCAGAAAGAGACACAGCAGGTCAGTCGTGCGCATGCACCCAAAAGCAACTGGATAGGGTTTTCGTCGCACCCCATGTTACGTTATTCTCCACTACCAAGCAGCTGATGGCGTGTACAGCAAGCAGCGCGCACAGGCAGCAAACGTAGTACGCCGTTTGGCGTGTTGATCAGGTGTGGGATGCAGGGTGCGTCGCGGTGCGTGTTGCCATCTTACCTGCTGCTTGGCCGCGCGACGCACCACGCGGGTCTGGGCGACGCTGGCGCCCATGAAGGCGGACTTGCTTGCGACGAAAGCCATCTTGAACGAGCTCGAGACACCGAAGTGGACCAGGTTTGGGATGGGCAGCAGAAACGTGGGTTGGAAGTCGTGCGTCTGCTTCTTATAAGCACGGAAGCCCTGCACTTTCCGCAAGCCCAGCTGATCCCGGGCTCGGTTTCGATTGGTGCAATCGGGTGCCAATCGGGTTGGCGCCAGATACGGCCAGGAAATCCTTCACGATGCGGGACCCGGAGCTGAGAGGCCGCCACGTAAGCAGGGCTGCCAGCATGGCGCTCTCAAACCCTTAATCGTAAACCCTAGCTAGCTCAGCAGCTAGCACCTCTGGTGTGAGTCGTGAGTGCAGCACAGATTGGGGTCGAACTTCATGCAGTGCATGCCCTATCTTGCCTGCAAGTTGGTGGCCAACCTGCATGCTGCCATGGCGTACCCGGATACCCTGACCTGCTTGTTCAGGAGTTGGTACAGAAAGGAAACTCCAGGACTCGAGCCCATATTCCTTTCCTGGTTTGTGCACAAGCTGGTAGGCCATTTAGCTGGCTGCCACCAGTGCACCCACGGGGGTTTGTCACAGACTGCGCCCTGTGCTGCCACCTTTCAAGTGATGTTGGCCAATAAATGGAGCTCAAATTTCCCGAGTGGCCAACCAGCCACTGTGGTTGCCACCACTGGCTGGCACGAAGCCTTGGTCCTTCAGGGTACCAAAGTTGAATAAGAAGTTCACGCCTTGTAGGCTGATGGTCAGCATGCTCAGGGTGTCAACTTGCAGCTCCACTGAGCCGCGGTTAGTAGGGTGCATGCACATGTGTAAGTGCCACAGGCAGTGTTGCCAAAGCCTGCCAGGCGTGCCCACAGGTAATGTACAGCCTTGTGCCTTTGGGCTACTTTATCCGAGGAGTGGTTACCATATTCTCTGCTGGTTACAGGGGCTCCACACTGGGTGCTGGTAGCACACCGTGGAGCAAGACAAGTATAAGTTGATTAATCAGCCAGTGCAACAGTGCTGCGCCCTCCCAGTAAACAAAAAATAAGCAACAGCCAATCCTGGCAATGGAAGGCACTTTCCAAGGTTCCTGATGAGATAGAAGCCCTGGGTAGCAACCCAGAAATATGCTGACCCTAATAGCTGGTGAATGAATGAACCACCTTGGGTGAACCAAGGCCACCCCCCGCCCCCCCTATCGCTGCAGATCAGCGGCTGCATGCGTTGATATCATACAGGGTCTTCCTAGTGTACAAAATCCAGTTCTGTTTTGAGTATAGCCTGTATGGACCTACTGGGGGTGTTGGGCCCACAAAGAGCCGCAACCCAACAACACAATCAATAGCTTTTGCTGCGCCTGCCTCGGCGTGAGCCACCCCCAATCAAAAATAGCACTGCCTGATCCTACTACCTATCAACCCCCCCACTTTCCGTGCTGCTGATGGACAGATACATATACCAGTGCACCAAAAAGCCCTCCTCTAGAAGCCGATCAGTCCCCAAAGCCCCATTGTAGCATGCGCCCCAACATCGCTGCACCAACCCTGCACAGCAAGCAGCAAAAACATCAGTCCAGCCACTACACCTTTGTTCAGGGTGTCAAGGGTGCTGCAGAGCAACATGCAGGCCAAACAAAGCAGTTGCAAGGGCCAGCCATTGAAAGCACATGCACGCGTTAATGCGAAAAAGCTGTCAAAAGCTGCTCGAAGCTTCTTGCCAACAGTACTGCCACAGGGTTTAGTGCATGTGCTGGTAGATGCCCCGCCTCTGGATGCCAGGGTTTAAGGTTTCTGAGTTGGTGCTGGCGCCCACCTGTGCCCCACAAGTGCCCGCTCACGCCCCTGCGCCGTACAGGTGCCCCCTCAGCAGCTGCGTGCGCCAGGGCGACCTCAGCTTGCGCAGCGCCTTGTCCTCAATCTGCCTGATGCGCTCCTGTTGGTGGGAAGGGAGCAATATAGTGAGCCATGGGGTGAGTCACAATACGGTGCACGGTGCAGTGCTGCACAGGTGGAGGCCGCACACTGTTGTGAGGCCAAACCATGTGATAGTCATGTGGCGAAGAAATGCAAAACGCCACAAGCGCAGCAGTTTGATAGGCGCACGCAGCATTTGACAGGTGGCACACACCTTGGTGAGGCCGTAGGCTGCGCCGATGTCGTTGAAGGTCATGCAGGTGCCGTCGGTGCTGTGCAGCCCGTAGCGCATGCGGATGACGTTGCGCTCGCGCGGCGACAGCGTGCTCAGCACGCTGTTGATGTCCTCGCGTATGAGGCCCCCCTTGATGTGCGCGTCCTCGTCGTCATTCTCCTCATTGGAGATGGTCTCCACCAGCAGCTGCGTGTCGGGCTCCATGTTCTTGCCGCTCTGGTTGAAGGCGGGCTGCTCCAGAGACTTGACGGGCTTGGAGGCGCGCACGTACTGCAGCACCTTGACCGCCGGCATGCCCAGCACCGCCCCGATCTCGCTGTAGGTGGCGCGCTCGGTGCGTCCCGACTGCGCGTTTAGCTCCTGGGCCACCTTGTTGATCTTGGAGAGGGTGTCGTAGACGTGCACGGGCAGGCGCACCACGCGCGAGTTGTCGGTCACGCAGCGCGACACCGCCTGCCGGATCCACCAGTGCGCGTAGGTGGAGAACTTGAAACCCTTCTCAGGGTCAAACTTCTCCACGGCGCGCAGCAGCCCGTTGACGCCGTCAGGGATGAGGTCCTTAAACTCCACACCCCTGCCGTTGTACTTCTTGGCGATGGCGATGACCAGGCGCAGGTTGTGCTGCACCATCAGCTCGCGCGCCTCCTCCATGTTGCGCAGCAGCTGCTGGAGCTCGGGGATCCCCGCGTGCAGCCCCAGCTTGATGCACAGCTCGGCGTCAGAGGAGCACTCCCCGCCGGCCCGTACCCGCTCCGCGCGCAGCCCCTTCTGCAGGAAACACGACAGATGGGTCAGGGACTGCTTCCTGATACGTGGGATCGTAGTGCACAGATGCCGTGGGATATGAGCTGGATGGTGCTTGCTGGTATGTGGACATCGCCCACTGTGCACACTTGCGGCAAATATGAGCTGGATGCTGCTTGCTCGTGTGTGGGTACCACCAGACTGGGCCTGACCTGACACAGCACCGCCTCCAACGTGCAAGATCAACAAATGGATTTAATACGAGTTGGCAGGACTGAAGTGCTTTGGCGCTGCATGTGCAAGGCTGACTGCTAATCTACCATGTTGCTGCATGCATATAGATGACCAACCATAATGGGCGGCTTTGTTACCGGCGTTGACACCGCCAGTGCAGAGGTGAAATAAGCAGTGCCAGCACAGGGCTGGTTGGCGCAAGGCATGTAGGACTGACTGCTAATCTGGCTTTATCACTGGAAGGCATGTAAGTAAGTAGTTACCTGCAGGATGCTGCACAACCGCTGCTCCTCTGCCTTGCTGAGCAGACCAGTGTTGCCGATGTCGTACAGGAAAGAGGACACGGCATCATCCACAGGCTTCCGGCTGCGTGGGAGGCAGTGAAAGAGGGTCAGCAGGAGTGGGAAACGACAGCAGTCGTCCACACACAGGGACCAACAGCAGCCAACCACAAAAAAGCAACAGCCACCCACAGAACTTGGGAGGCAGCAAGGGTGCCGAGGTTGTGTTTTAAATATACAGGTAGTTGGCTTGGCAGACTTGGTTGGTGCAAGCTATGCAAGGGGGCTTGCTAAAATGGCGCGTACTGCTCGCATGGCACAAACTGCAATAGCCGTCGCAGCAGCAGGCAATCAGGAACTAGGTGCTTTCCATGTGCACAAAAATTGACACAGACAGTCACCGGGCAGATATGCATATGGAAAAGCTGCATTAACTGCAACAAGCATCAGCAGAAGCAACACCACCTTTTTTGAACACACTGGGTTTTGAACCTACCTGGCAAAGCGGTGCTTCCTCCTGCCCTTCTCCAGCCGGTTCCTGATCTTCAGCAGGAAGGCTGTGTCAGCTGGTTGGTACTCGGTGACGGCCTCTGAGCTGCTGGGCTCCTCCAGTAGCTGGATGCTGCCGTTGGTTGCCTTGAGCACAGTTCGAACCGAGCTGGTGGGGCCTGGGGCACAGCTGATCCTGCCCTGGGTGGCCTGCACACGAGACCCACGTCGCCGGGCCCTGGTTCCCGCTGTGAGGGTCTTGCGGGGAGCTGCCACGGTGCCAGCTGCAGAGGGCTGGGGGGGAGGGAGGGGCGAGCCAGATGGTTTGAACGCCACGATGCTGCTGGCGCTGGGCGAGCAGGGCTCAGCAAGGATGTCCTGCACGGCTTCGGCCTCGTGGGAGCGATGGACCGCCACCTCGTGTTCCAGGACCTCTATTGCTGTGGCGTTGAAGCTCTTCTCCAGGATCTCCAGCTGCCGTCTGACCGAGGGCGTCAACGACAGACCCAGTTTGGCTGCAACCTCCAACGTTGGCCCATCAAACGCCAGGGTGACGGCTGCTGCGTGGTTGGTGCCGTGCGCCCGTGGGACGGTGTTGTCTGAGGCAAGGACCTGGGGCTCTGACGGGGAAAGGTGGCGCTTTCGGCGCTGGGGTGTGCTGCCAAAGACACACCGTGCTGCTTGCGAGCAGCTGGGGATGGGGCGAACAGGCTGCTCTCGGACGGGCGATGCGTTGAAAAAGCTGGACGCCGAGGAGTGCAGCAGCGATGACAGCATCGTGCCACGCCTAAGGAAGCACGGGGACAAAGGACGCAACCTACGACACTGAAAATGGAAGTTTTTGGTTTTGCTTTTCAAGATGGCTGGCAACCCATGGCTCGTCCTGAAAGCAGCACAAGTGGGCGATGATGGGCACGTTCAAAGCAGACAAGTAGGGAATACGTGCCGAGGATCAATCGCACAACTGGACGTCCACTGAAAACCTTCTGCAGCTATGATAGCACCGTTTCTTCCAGCATCCGATCCAAACAGAGGTTCCGCAGTGGACGACAGAATCGCAACAGATGCGGAGACGACATTTTATCCGCTTTATTGCTGCTGGATGACGTGGCAGCCATGCTGGCAGAATCAAACCCTCGTAGGGTTACTTGTAAGGGGGATAACATGTGAAATTGGCAGGGAAGGAATTTCCTCTGGTTTCACAAGGCCGTACCCTACTCCCCCTGGCTTCTGTTTCGCCTTCCAAGGCGCTGCAGTTGCCTGTTGCTTTGTGGGCTTCAAGGACTGCAATGACCCGACCACTTATCTCCTGCACGTCGCTCGTTGGGTAACAGTTCGTTTCTATTACCAGCGTCCTGCACCTCATCTGAACCATTGTGTGTTCCTCACATCATTGCTCTCTGGTCGCCCATCTTGACCTCGCCCCCGCATGCCAGGCACTGGCTGGTCGCCAGTCACTGAAGAAGAGGACCATCCGCTCCCAACCACCTAACAAGCTCTTTCTTCATAGTATACCTTGCTAGTACTCTCTTCTACACAGCCCTGCTCGCCACCTTGCTGGGTCAGCAGCCCACATCTGCTGCGAAGCTGAAAGCAGCCCGGCATGCCGGTGGGCCACTAGTGCGCCCTGTGAGTCCAAACACGGCACTGCCCTGACCGAAGCAGCCAGCGGCACAACCACAGGTGGGTTCTTGCAGGTCACAGGCGTTCATTCTGCGTGCACATAGCCGCTACTGTCGCATGAATTGGGTGTTGCAGCCCCATGCTCGATGCGACTCGCGCGGCGCGCCCACATCCCAATGGGTTCATGCAAGCTGAATTGCGCAACATCTTTGGAAACCTCCAGTGCAAACCTTTGTAACGCACACATACATACCTGACTACGGTCTCATCCACTTGCAGGAAGACCCACCATGTCGTGGACGTGGGCCATCGTGTGGCTTGACCAGCACGACTTCAGCAACGCACCCTGCACGATCACCGACAGCGGCGCCAACCCCTTCTTCATGCCCTCAGAGACCTTCAGCAGTGCCTCCCGCAACCTCATGACCTTCAGTACCTCGCTCCTTGTCAAGAAGCTGCAGTGACGTGCTCGAGCAAGGCATACATCCGCGAAGCAATTCCCACCACAACTGGAAGGCACACTCTTGACCTTCCTTCTCCACCAAAGCCAGGACTTTTCTGAAGACCTGCCAGATATAATAAAGCAGCTCACAGCTCTTAAGATACTCGAATTCAGCCACTGAAGCGTGCAGGAACACCCGCACCATCGTTCAGCACCCACCATGGCACACCACCGCCAACTACCCCACGCCCACCACAGCCGGCTGCGGGGCTGCTGGTTCGCGCTAACGCTGCTGCTGGCAGCAGCCTGGTCTCACCAGGCAGCAGGTAGGGCTTAAGCACTCACCGCCTTTACACATCCTTTGCCCCCGCACAAGTCATTTGCTGTCTCTTGCACAAACACACATGTGCTGTGGTCATCCCTTGACAGTGCACATGGCATGAAACCGTTCGTGCTATGTACCAGTCTGCATACCCTGTTGCCCAAGGACGTTACAACAGTTGGCTGTAAAAAACAGACTGGAGTGGGGGTGAAGTTGCGACTGCCACCTCGTCTGCCTACTTGCATCCTGGTTGGCAACGTTGAACCATCACATCACAACCCAGCACACTCACTCATTCTCCCTCCCCCACCCGTAGCCCAAGGCTGCACCACCAAGGCAGACAACTTCTGCCAGCCGCGCACCACCGGCATCGTGCGCTCCACCTCCGCCACAGGCGTAGCCTCCTCCGCCGCCTGCTGCACAAAATGCCGGTCCACTGGGTTCAAAAACGGGTCCCCAGTGGACATGGCGCTGTCAGCCACCGATGCCACCATCACCCCTTGTGTCTTCTACAACTATGTGACGGCAACGCAGGAGTGCGACATGCATGGGGACATGCCCGAGTCGTTTGTGGCACGGGTGGGGACTGAGTGCGGGTTCAGCCCAGGTAGGGTTTTTGTAGGGTTTTGGAAAGGGACATGCGTGAAATGGTAGGCTGTGTGGGGTTTTTGTGTTCCTGAACAGGCATGATAGAGGTGCTGCACGTTTGCCAACATCAAGTTGACAACGCCTGCAACCTATGCCACATGTGTGTAAAATACCTGCTACAACACCCAGCGCTGAATTTATATTGAAACTTGCTTATATGAATAACAGTCTAATTTCATCTGCTTGAGTCCTTCCGTTTTCCTGTGCAGGCCGCCTGTCCCCTCCTCCCCCTGGCGGCACACCCGTCGCATCCCCACCAGCAGCCCTCCCATCCCCCTCCCCATCCCCGTCCCCGTCGCCACTGCCATCCCCAATCCCCAATGCAGCGGCTACAGCCTCCCCAACAGCAGCCGCAGCCCCCTCCCCAACACCATCTCCTGACTCGGCAGCGCTGCCCAGCCCAATCAACGTCCTATCCCACACCACATCAGACATACTTGCTGGCAACCCGCTGATCACAGGTGCGCGAATACCCTAGGAGGGTATGGGCTAGGGTCTTGTTAGGTCTTTCCGCCAACAGCATCGGTATCTCCTAAATTTTAGGCTAAAGGGCAATGCTGCCTCAAAGAGGAGTCCTTTTGTTTAACTGATTCATGCTGTATTGGAAATCTAATTCCCAAGACCACCAAGTCTGCTGTTAAAACCCTGAACCCTAAACATGGAGTTCCCCTCAGCATCACTTCCACACACCTCACCCTACACAGAAGTGCCATGCACCCTTCAGGCGCAAGTCCATTTTGCCTGCTAACCTATTTTCAATCCCAGGTGCCACCCACGGGGACCCCCACATCGGCGGCTTTGACGGCAACTGGTTTGAATTCCCCGGCAAGAGCCGCCAGGTGTTCAACATCCTCACTGAGCGGCGCTACCAGATGAACGCACTGTTCTCAGATCTAGGGAATGATAAGGTTGAGAACAACTACCTGACAGCCGTGGGAGTGCGGTACAAGGGGCTCAAGGTGGAGGTCAGGATCAAGGGGGTGGGACACGTGGAAGGTGGGTGAATTGATATTTTTTGTTGCAAGACCGATGGGTCTGGCGACCATCATCACGATCCTCCCCCTCTGATCCTAAAGATCAAACCCCATCACCCCTTTCTGCATGCACATGGACTGTTACCCCGTGTCACCAACACATGGATTGTGTGTAAAATGATGCTGGGTGTCCGCCGCAGCAACTGTGCAACAGGCACTGTCATTTCCTTCCACTGAGCCAGCACTTCCTTACTGTCACAGGGTACCTAGAGGCCAGCCCCATCACCCCCTCCCTCATGCACAACATACCATCCAAATTTACGCACCCCTGACCATGATCTGCTCACCTCGCCAAGTCCTTGTAAACCACTATACCAGTTCCCTCCCCCTCCCATTAACCCATTCTTCCCCCCCCTGTCACAGTGTACCTGGAAGGCAGCCCCATCACCCCTTTCCTCATGCATAACATCCCCTTCAAGCTGCGCACCCGGGATGACGTCATGCTCACCCTCATCAACCCCGGGATCAGGGGGGGGGAAACGCTGGTGGTGGATTGCCCGCACCTCAGGTTCAAGGTCGGGGCCGGAATTAAGGACGATTTCTTGGATACCGCTGTGGACATTTTGGACCGCAGCGTGACCGACATGCATGGCGTCATGGGGCAGACGTGGCAGGCGGGCAAGCCTAAACCCTTGAAGGTATGCTTAGGGTTTGGGGTTGCAGGTTTAGGGTTACCTCAGTGCGTCTGGCATGCACACGAGGGAGATGCCGAGTTGACATTCATGTGTCCACAAGTGCCCTAAGTCATGTGATAAAAAAGGCACACAACATCTCTATTCTTTCTGCCGCCACCCAAGCGGTAACAACGCATCGCACCCACCCATCCCTCCATTCCCTCATCATGTCATCCCTTGCGCGCTCTGCCTTGGCAGGGAATTCCACTATGGTTGTTCCATCAGCATTAATATAACTGTCCTGCCCATCCCCAGGTGGACAACGGCACCCTCAACTGGGAGGGAGTCGAGGAGGACTACCACGAGCAAAGCAACAGCCTGTTTGGCTACAGCTTCAAGCTCAACCTGTTCCAGCCCGAGGCTGCGCCACCTGGCAGGCAGGCGCGCTCCCTGCTGCTGACACGTGGCACCCACATGGGGCTGCACCCAGTCAGGCTGAACCCTCAGGTACGATTGCAAACCCTACACCATGCCAAACCCTAAATCCTAAAGAGAAAGTGCAGGCGCGCTCCCTGCTGCTGCCACGTGGCACCCCAGTCCGGCTGCACTCAGTAGGACCCTTAGGTATGAGAGCCACAGACCCCTTCTGTCGGTGGCTGGTATCTCTGTTTTACCTTACGCTACTGCGTCAAATTGTGGGGGGAGAGCGCTCATCCAAGTAGACGGCCCCTGTGGACCAACTCCACCACGCACTTGTGCACATTTCCCCCCTTGAATTGCCTGACCCGTTGCCTGTGCACCCTGCAGGTGGTACAACAACCTGTGCTGGGTATGGCGCAAATCAGGGGGGAGACAGATGGGGACTGGTAGATGGCGCTGCAATAAAATTGCACTGGCCCTTGGAGGCCTTGTTGTATATGTATATGCGCTTCCAATTATCCGCAGACAGCTTTGCTAGCACCAACTGCTATTAATACACCAGAGCCTAGAGGGCAATCGTGGTGGAATAATTGAGTACCTGTTACTACAGTATACTCTGATGCGTCCGCACGTGATCACCGAATGTCTTTTAATTTCCATTCCATTGTCAGCCTGTTTTACCGTCCCTGTTTCAGCCTTTTGGAATGCATCCATGGGCACCACACAGCACATTACAGGGGTTTAGGGCACATTCCTCAAAAGGCCATCCTCGACAAAACTTTCTCCAGAGTGTTGTGCTGCCTTGCTAAAGTACCACGGCATCAGTTTTCATCCCTTGATTGCCGGTCCCTTGGGGAAAGGGAGAACCTATACATCGTGCCACACAGGAAAGTGATGTGGGCTTTTCAAGGCAGGATTTTGCTGGGAACTTAATTGGTATATTCAAAGGGTACACCTGTTTTTAATCTGGGTTTGAGCATTTGGCTGCTCATTGACACTGCATGTGCCCAGAAATAGGTACATGCATGTGGACTGGCTGTTACTAACAAATAGGCTATTTGCCTATTGACGTTTGCTCAGAAGAATTTTACTTAATGTGTTGAGAATGATGTGCGCCTGGCGTGGCCCACGAATCATGACTTTCTTGGTTAACGTTCAGCTAGGCATGCCTATCACCATGCGCATCACGACTGATTTTTGCAAGGGCATACCGGGTGGCAATTTTTTAAAAGATGTCGCAGACATTGTGCAAAAAGAACTTTCTTCCTGACCCTTGGTGATCACCCAGTAACCGTTGCCGCACGAGATCGGTGCCCTGACCATTCAACCAGCTCGCCTAGGCGCCATGTCAAACCATATCATCTAATCCGATTGAGGCGGCTTCGCTGAGGCAACAGAAAATTGCTTTCAAAGGAGTCACCCTCCCTTGAAAGGTGAGTGCCCACACAATGCCTAGCCGCTAGGCTAGCTCGAAGCACAGCAATCGCCAACTTGGTGCATGCACATTGTCACTGCGCTTCAAGCCAGCACCCCAAGCTTCTAGGTTGCAAACCGGTGCAGAGGCCAGGGATCTGCGTGGCACCGCTGCGCTGTTCACCTGCCCCAGGTTGTGTCACCCCTTCAGGTTTCGTTTATTGCAGCACATGTTACAATTCATTCCAGATTGGATGAAATCGTACTGCAGCTTTTAAGGTTCATTCACTATTTGTAGCTTTATGACCCTAACTATACACTGACAGTGTCAAAACTTCAACCCCGCAGGCTGCAGCATGGCAACCAAGCCTGCCAACTAGTGTGAGTGCATGGGATGATAATATAATATACAACTAGGATCCACCGTGAATTTGGAGCTTGTGCCTAGTCAAACCCCCCTTCCTCCCTCTGAGCCGCCCGCGCCTCCTTGCACACCTGCTTGTGCTGGGGCCAGTGCGCATGCTGGCACTCACTCCCGCAGTAGCGCATCAGCCCGCACACGCACAGCTTCAGGATGACATCCCCACCTACAAATGGCGCAAATGGGTGAAACATGGTGCCAAACAATGCGAAATAGATCGCACATCTGAAACAAGACAAGGGTGCGATGGCAGGAGCACCACAACAAATCCTAAATCCTATACCCTAAACACAATTGGACCTGTAGGCATCCTGTCCAAACAGCACAAAGCACATGGAACAACCCATGGGATTTTGTAATCGTAATCGTAATTGTATTGTAATTGTACTTGTAATCTGAATTTGTAATCCCACCTGCCGTCACTGCACACCCGCTGCAGATCCTCCCCTTTTTCTGCTTCCTCCCCTTCTTCTTTTTCTCCTCTTTCTCCCCCTCCTGCTCCCCTTGCTCCCTCATACCAGTGGCACCAAGCCCTGTGCCGCCATCAGACCCTAAGGGTTCTGGATTCTCGGTGCTTGGCGTGGAAGCCTTGCCTGCAATTCCAATTGTAGATGTAGATTTGGTACTGGCAACTGTTGAATGTGACATCGTAATTATATGGTAAAATGGGCGGAAATGGGTTTTGTAGTGACTGTGGGTGTTAAATTTAGTTTTGATCGGGTTGTCAAATGTGATCATGACTGCATTTGCAGAGGTGCCATGCACACCTCGGCTTGGTGCGTGGCCATTGGTCGTGGCCGCTGACGCGGATGCTGACATGGACGCTGACGCTGACGTGGACGCTGATGTGGACGCTGACATGGACGCTGACGTGGCTTCCCCTGCCAGTGGATCCCTGGTGGGTGCTGGGGATGCGGCTGGGGTGGGAATTGGAAGCGGGGCCTGGCTGCTGGTGGTGGCTGCCTCGCTTGAACCGGGCGCTGTACCACGAACTGTAACCACGCCTGATGATGCGGCCAATGCCATTGCATGCGCCTGCGGGGAGGGTCACAATAACACACATGGAAAATGCCTGTAAACAAATGTATATGGGTTATTCATTCACTTGCAAGCGTCTGCAGCGGGGGGGCCGAAGCAAGAGCGGGTGCTGTTGGCTCAAGGACCAATAATGTGGACCAATAATGTGCACCAATGGCGTGCATACATGCTGGCTCCCGACCAAACCCTTAGGGTTTTCTGCGCACGTTAGGTTTCCCCTCCTCACCAATCCCAGGATGACTCACTCCCCCTGTGGTGTAGCCTGAACCCTAAACCCTTAACCCTACACTCACCACTGCATCCTCATCCGTCCCCCAGCGAGCA